>CAXKVX010000310.1:0-303424 GCA_964058865.1 Eleocharis quinqueflora
CCTCAAGCGAAGGTGTAGCTGAAGCTAAACCAAGCTTGAAACACAAAAACTTGAAACGAGGTGATAGTAATTCTTTGGTGAAGAGATTTGCAAGCTGATCTTTGGAGCAGATAAAGCGTACGACTAGTTCTTTCGAAGCAATTCTTTCACGTACAAAATGATAGTTGATCTCAATGTGTTTTGTACGAGCATGAAACATGGGATTAGAAGCTAAAAATGTAGCTCCCAAGTTATCACACCAAATGTTGGGTTTGTGAGGTAGAGGTACATGAAGCTCACATAAGAGATGTTGTAACCAAATTAGTTCTGCACATGTAACAACCATACTACGATACTCAGCTTCCATGCTAGAGCGAGATACTGTATGTTGCTTTTTCGAGCCCCAAGAAATGAGGTTGGAGCCAAGAAATATACAGAATCCTGTAGTAGAACGACGATCATCAGGACATCCTACCCAATCAGCATCTGAATAGGCATGGAGAGCAAAGGAGGAGGAAGCGTGAATATGAAGACCATGATGAATTGTTCCATTAGGATAACGAAGAATTCGTTTGACAGCCATCCAATGAGTATCAGTAGGGTTATGCATAAATTGAGAGGCTTTGTTGACTGCATAAGAAATATCAGGTCGTGTAATAGTGACATATTGAAGAGCGCCAACAATACTTCGATAAGTATGAGGTTCGGCCATGGGTGATCCATCAAATTTGGAGAGTGATTGACCCGAGGTGCAAGGGGTAGTGCAAGGTTTAGAACCATCCATTTTTTATCGTAGAAGGAGATCCATAACATATTTAGGTTGAGAGAGATGAATGCCATGAGGGGTAGAGGTAACTTGTATTCCTAAGAAATAGTGTAGAGGACCAAGGTCTTTGAGAGAAAAGCGAGAAGCAAGATCTCTAATGAGAGAGGTGATAAGATCAGAATGAGATCCAGTAATAATGATGTCATCAACATAGACAAGAATCATGGTGAGAGAATCAGATGTAGCTTGAATAAACAAGGATGGATCAGTTTTGGAAGCTTTGAAGTTGAGAGCAAGAAGAGCAGATGCAAGTTTGTGAAACCAAGCACGTGGAGCTTGTTTGAGACCATAAAGAGCCTTTTTCAAAAGACATACATGAGAGGGTCGTAGAGACATGAAGACTTGTTCTTGAAGACCACCATGAAGAAAGGCGTTGTTGACATCTAATTGTCGTATTGTCCATTTTTGAGAAACAGCTAAGGAGAGAACAACTCGAATTGTTGTAGGTTTGACCACGGGACTAAAGGTTTCGGTATAATCAATTATTTCTTCTTGGTTAAAGCCTTTGGCTACAAGACGTGCTTTGTAACGTTCAATTGATCCATCTGCGTTACGTTTTGTTTTAAAAATCCATTTGCAGCCAATTACATGATGGGTAGGTTGTCGGAGTACGAGAATCAAAGTATTGTTGTGAGCAAGAGCATTTAATTCGGTTGCCATTGCATCACGCCAGTGAGAAATTTTGTTTGCAGAAGTGAAGCAAGTGGGATCTTCATCATTATTTCGGTTAGTAGCTAGATAGGTGACATGATTTGGACATGTTTTTGGTTTTTGGGTATTTGTCTTGTTTCTTGTGATCATCTGATGTGTCGGTTGTGATTGAGTAGAATTTGGTAGATCTGTTTGAGAGGAGGGCCCAGTGCGAGTAGAAGCAGCAATGGAATTATTTGCAATCTGTGGTGGAAGTAGATGCTCAGAGGAAAGAATATTGAGCTGTGATTGATCGGGTTGTAAATTGAGGAGTTGAGGATCCTGTGAAGGGAGAGCGGCCTGTGAAGTTCTAATAGTCCGTCCAGAAGAACGATGAGAAGACTGGCCCAATTTGTTTTGCGGAGAACTCATCAGCGACAGAGAAAAGGGATCGGTCTGTTGACAAGAAGTTGGCCTGTAGGGAGTTGACCGAGCAGCACCTTCGGTTGATGGCTGGGCCTGTCCAGAAGACTGAGGCTGGGCCTGTCCAGAAGACTGAGGAGAAGAGTGGCCCAAGTCGGCTTGCGGATGATTTGGCAGCCCTGGAGAATAAGTATTTGCCTGTTGAGAGGAATTTGGCCTGCAAGAATTGTGACTGAGCCGATGTAGAGAGATGGCAGCATCTTCGATTGATGGTTGGGGCAATTGAGAGTCCATAGCTGATGATACAGAGGTGAAAGAGTCCTGAATTGTACATGTGGCTGTTGGAGATATTTTACTAGAAAAAGGAAAAACTGTTTCGTCGAAACGAACATTTCGGCTAACACAAATTTTGCTAGTAAGAATGTGAAAACATTTGTAGCCTTTTTTGGTTTTGACAATAGCCGAAAAATACACACGGTAAAGAACGGTATTGAAGTTTATGAGAATGATAAAATCGTAAATATGGGAAACAAAGACAACCAATAACTCGTAAAAATGTATATTCGGGAAATTTGTTGAATAAAATCGTAAAAGGAGGAGAATGTGGTGAAGTAGTTGGAGGTAATCTATTAATTAGAAATACAACACTTTGAAAAATATGATCCCAAAATTTAGAAGGAATGGATGCATGTGACATAATCGCAAGACTAAGTTCAATTATATGGCGATGTTTTCTTTCGGCTAACTCATTTTGTTGAGGTGTATATGGACATGAGATTTGATAAATAATATGAGGAAACGTTTAGAGATAGGTTTATATTACGCTCCTCCATCTGTTTGTAGGATTTTAATAGATCGTCCAAATAAATTTTCAACTTGAGACTTAAATAAAGAAAAGACATCTACAACTTCATCCTTAGATCGAAGAAAATAAATCCAAGAAAATCTTGAAAATTCATCAATAAAATGAATGTAATATCTAAAACCATTACCAGATACAATTGGTGAAGGTCCCCATAAATCCGAATGAATTACTTCTAATGGTGAAGAAACAGTAGAAATAGATGATTTGAAAGGTAAAATACAAGATTTAGCCTTACAACAATCACTACATAGAGGTAATTTATTTGAAGAAATTGGAAGCCTATTTGAATTTATTACAAATCGAGTAGTATTTGAAGAAGGATATCCTAAACGAGCATGCCAAGTATTTGATGGTACACGTTCTCCTAAACAAGCTTGAGGTTGATTGCTAATATTGTAAAGACCATTTTGGAGCTTAGCTCGAAGTAGTGGTATCTTGGTACGACGATCCTTCACAATACAAAAGAATGGGTGAAATTCAATAATCATATCATTATCTAATATAAATTGAGATATACTAATTAAATTTTTTGTAATGTTTGGTACATGTAACACTTTATTAAGAGTTAAGTTTTTGTAATTTGAGGGAATAGAACTATATCCAAGGTGGCTAATAGGAAGGTTAGAACCGTTACCAACTTGTAATTGATCTCCACCAGTATAGGGCTTAAAAGAGTTCAAATTGTTGATATCGGATGTAACGTGATTCGTGGCACCAGAGTCCAAGAACCAGCCTTCATGAGGTGGTGCTGTCGTAGTGTTGAATAGAGCTTGGAATTGAGGAGGTGCCACTGTTGTATAAGAGTGATTAAAGCGGTGGTAGCAACTCAAGGTAACATGACCTTTCTTGAAGCAAATCTGACAGGTGGGACGATTGTCAGGGGCATTTGAGTTGCGACCAGAAGGGTAAGAGGAAGAAGTAACAGGTCTGGTAGAAGTGCTGAAATCCTCCGATGTAGTTGGGTTGGTGTTTGGAGTGGGTAACAACAGAGGTGTGCCAGAGGCAGCCATGGGGCGTCAATAAAATCCACGGCCATTACCAGAACCACTGTGAGAGCCTCGACCATTGACAGAACCTCGATTGCGACCTCTGTCGCGGTATTGGTGAGAAGTGTAAAGAGTTGTCGGGTCTGTGGAGAATGACGAGAAGGTCTGAGACTGAGAGTTTAGCAGATTCTCATGGGCTAGAAGGAAACCGTGTAGCTCGGCAAGGGAAACATGAGTCGATCTTGTCGTGAGAGAAACCACGAAGGAGTTAAATTGGGAGCCGACAAGAACGATTCCCATGAGTTCTTGATTGAAGTGATCTGCGTAAATCCATGATCCGAGCGGAAGAAACAGCCGAGTAGACACGATGTAGGTTTGTCCAGAGATGAAGCACAGTTCTGCTTGAAACATTTTGAGAGAGAATGGTAGGAGTAATGGTGGATCGCAGCCAACCAAGAAGTAACATATCCTGGCGGGACTAAGAAGCAAAGCTGGATTGGCTTGAGAAACACCATTTGTAATCAATTCTGGCAATGGAGGTGAAAAGGAAGGGTTAATGTGATCGGCAAGGCCATAGCCAAGAATTATTGGTTCGATTTGGGATTTCCATGTGAGAAAGTTATCTCGATCAAGTTTTGTAGATACTGGTATGGCAATATGAACAATTGATTCAGAGGAGGAGGTTGAGGTGGCGGAAGGAGAATCGAAAGTGCCAGTAGCCATGGACGAAGTGTTTGAGGTGAGGAGAATCGAACCCATCTGATACCATAAAAGAATAGAAGAGATAGGTAAACAAAGAAGAAGGAAAAGTAAACAGAATAATTTCTTTCTTGATTCTTCTATATTTTAATGATGGAGTACATATGTATTTATACAGTATAGTATCAACCGACTAATTCTAATTATATGTATCTAGCTACCCTCTGTGTCTCTATACATTAAGTAGTCTAATACATATGACATGGAGACAATAAATGTCGGGTCACTTAGAGTTTTGGATCATTGTCGAGTCTGGTCAAGTCGAGTTTCAGGTCATTCAGTGTCAGATCATATCGGGTTTCAGCTCAAGTCAGGTGAGTATTGGGTCATCTGGGTGTCGGGTTATTTCGAATTTCGGGTCATGTCGGGCTTGGTCGGGCCAGATATCGGGTCATGTGATACCGGATCATTTGGGGTTTCGAATCATGTCGGGCCAGGTCGGGTCGGCTATCAGATCATCTGATGTCGGGTCATTTTGGGTATATAACATTTGAAAAAAATGTTTACCAAAGGTATATAACATGGTTATGTGTTTTATTGCATTCCTCTCTAACTCAGCACCAGTTGATGGTCTTGCTTTCATGTTCTGGTTGAATGGTATCTTCTTTTTATGAATTGCCAGCTCCATGTTAACCTTTCTTAGGTGAGCTTGTACCTCCTGGTTCCTCTTTGAATCTGTCTTCTTTCTCTTGCTGAAGAAATTTTGCCTTTACCATCTTCAAATACTTTCTGAGCAATCTATCTTCAAATACTTTGCCAGCGAATCGAAAAGCCTACCCTCACAAAAAGAAACTAATAAATAAAAAACTCTCGGTCTCAGCCGTTATACGGAAATAAGGAACCGACTACTCGTTTGAATAATAATAATAAAGAAAACTTCCTGTACCAACCAGGGGCCAAAGGGGAGTCCCATACTTCCTTTGTACCAACCAGGAGCCAAAGGAGGAAGACCTTCGAATATTAGGAGATCTCGAAACATCGGCTAATAGAAATATAAAGAACAGAATAGCTCCAATACTTCACATATGACACACATACTCTAAACTGAGAAACCGAATCTTAATCACTTAAGGAGGAAGTATTATAGTACATATACTAATAAGGATCTTGAAAATAAAACTCTCAAACTGGTACTACGTGCCATCAAGTGATGATCACGTTTGATGAGCATCAGTTGAATGTCTATGAAGACATCCCGACGGGGGGACCCCACGGGCGAATCCGTTTACCGTACGTAATCCACCCGTCATGATGCCCTCACGCCACACATCCGGCTGGTGATCGTCGGCCCGACTCTCATCACTCCCAACGAGTATATATATATTTATATAGTATTTCATACATAACTACCTATAAGTAGCTAATAGGCTATACAATCCGTATATCAGATCTTATATGTAACATGAAATGCATATGACATGAGATGCAGGTTTGTCTCAATAATTGGTACAGTTAACGGTATGCAATTATGACAGTTCAAGTCCTACGGGCCTGATTAGTTATTGTTGGTGGTTTGGTACAGCAATTCAATTTAGATAATACTGGTAGGTCCTAATTAAGAGAGAAAGAAATATAATCCCCAAGAATCCACACCTGAAAACAAGCGCGAGCTAATCTAACGAAGGATTTGCTGCGTCCGTGCTGGGGTCACCGTCGTCAGTGGCAATGTAGAACTCGTCCACAGCGTGTGGGTCCGAGTCCACTAAGTTTCCTATTTATATGTTTCGAGTTTTGTTTAGTCAGTCGAAGGATTTATTGTGAATTGAAAGTACAAAAAAGGTACAGGCGTTTGAGACGTCCTTGATGCTCCTAATATAATTTATTTAATAATTTTACTTAGTCAAATCTCGCGTGCAGTGTCCGTGCTGCACGGCGAGTGTGTGTCCAAATCACATATTCCTTTCTTCATATTTAATTTAAGTGTTATTTTATAATGTGTTACTATTTCCATTATTTAATGTGACGTCAGGACGGTAATGTGCAGAATTAAATAAAACACATCACGATGAAAGCATGTTATAAATTCAATAACTTTTAGTTGGACTTTTATTTGAAACAAATCAAGGAAGAAAATAAACAATTAGTCTATTAATAGATGCATATTTAATATTGTGCTTATAGACAAATTGATCGATATATGTTATTGGGTTTAACCATTCGTTTAATTATAATTAAGTGTACATTATACGTATTGTATTTAAATGTTACTTATATACATTTATGTGTATTGTATTTATTTATAACATAGAGAAATTGATCAATATATATTATTATATATATAATTATACTTAGTCCAATTTTGTTGGTGGTGATTCGGGTATACTTTATTAGATATATATATGTTCATATATAAGTATACATAGATATATATATTTATATATGTATATACATATATACATATATACACTTAAATACATACATATATATATGAGGAGGGATCCATGGCCTCCTCATATACACCAAAATCAATGAAAATGGTCGATCCGGACCGTTGAAAATATTCTTCATACTAATATAGACTTAGAGACCAAATTTTAGATTTTTTTTATTTTTTTTACTATTTTATTGGATCGGTTGAAAATTGGATGTCTATAAGTCGTTAGATAAATCCAATTTTCAACCCGCCCGATAAAATAGTAAAAAAATTCAAAAAAATCTAAAATTTGGTCTCCAAGTCTATATTAGTATGAAGAATATTTTCAACGGTCCGGATCGACTATTTTCATTGATATTGATGGAGGAGGCTAGAGGAGGCTACGAAAATGGAGGCCAATGGATCCCCCCTCTATATATATATTATATATATAATTCACTATATAGTTAATTAGTTATTTATATATATTTATAGCATTTGATTAACATATAGCTATTTAATTATGTTGCTATTAACATATCACGTTTAGTTACTTGATTTAATCGTTGCGTATTATTATAAGCCAAAGGTCTTTGACCAAGTACGTTGTCGTACCAAATTAACTATCCTATTTATATAACCGAGTCGTATATTATACGTTATAGTTTTTGTGATACTTATAGTATAGAAGAAAGATACATAAGAAACACAATAAAACACAAGTTGGTTTATTTTAATTTATTAATTTGTTTGTTTGTGTTAATCCTGTAGGATCGGAAGCCCTAGACTCATACGTCATCGCCGTAGCTCTCGCTGCACGGGCTTATAATCGTCATTTCCCCTTATACCTTTCTCGGTCCTTTTATTTTCGGGTCTAGTTACTAAGTATTTTGGGCTAAACCACTAATTGTGTAATATCAGTTATAATACCCAACTTAGCCCAATTAGGGTCAAGGCCCAAAAATACCTAGAAACTACTTATTTTCGTATTATTTAGATCGTGTAATATATGTTGGCCCTATGGGCCTAATAGACCCAAAATATTATTTTTAATACTTTAAATTCAACAAGGGTCAGAGGCCCGGCGGGCCAGCAGCCCATTTATTATTTTAGTCCAACAAGGGTCTGGTGGGCCTTATTGGCCCAAAGGCCCCTTAATGTTTTCTATTTTTAATTTCTAAAGTCCTGAATTTAATTATGGCACTAAGGCCCATTAAACCATTTAAATCTAGCAAGGCCTAAAGAGCCATTTGTTAAACTATTGCAAGTCCAACTTAGATCCAATAGGCGTTAAAACCTCATATGGGCCCAGGCATCACTCTGGGCCCACCTCTCCATCGCACATCCCTAAACAAAATAACAGCAAGCCCAACACATGAATAAAGTGTACTGGTGTTGGAAGCCAGTACAGAACCGGGTCAGACAACATCCAAGGCAGGTACCTGGTGCTAGTATACACACCAAAATGAGTTGCTGAATAGAAAACCAGACATTAACAACAACGATAAATCCCATTTGCACAGACCAATCTGGTGCCCTAACAAGAAAACTCTACAATGGCCATAGTTCAAATCAGTCCCCGACATCGCAAGGGTCAAAAGGCCAAAGTAATTTAGCTAATTATAACATTTTTCAGACCAGGCAGTGCCAACCCAAATCCCAAACTCAACTCAGCAAATTGCTATTATGTTGTTGTTTCACTATAGTAATTCAATTTGTTGCCAACACTACTACTTTTTCTCAACAACAGGACAAGATAAAAAGAAATCATCACAATACAAGATGTTACAGTAACCAATAAACCAAGCAGGTACGACCCAAGGACTCACGAACAGTGGCTCGATGGCCACTGGATCTCAGTCACAGAGAACACGAGGTCAACAAATTCCTAGTGCTCAAGTAAGAATCAAACATCAAGTGCATCGCCACAAAATCACAGAGATCCAACAAAGCATCACATAAAAGAGTAAGATTAAAAGTCCCAAGAACAAATTTAGGGTTACCAGTAACGGGGAGGGGCTGCAGGAGCCGAGTGTAGTGAAACTAGAGATCGAGTACGAGACTCCCACCACCTCATTAGATATGGCTGCTACCTCATTCTTCCCTTCCTCTTTCTTACTCATTAACCACCTCATTAGTCTCAGCACAAGAGGACCAACATCTTGGCCAGGGAGAGAGGAGATGCAACATCGGGGTTCTTCATAGAGGATGGTGAGAAGGGACAGGGAAGGGTAAGTCATGACGAAACAGAGAAAGTGGAAGAGGAGTAATGGCGGAGTGAACTAGGTGTAAGAGACAGAGAACGGGGAGGAAGCATGAGCGAAAGAGATATCGGACATCTTAATGAGGAGCGAAAAGACCGAAGAGAATTAAAAGTGTTAAGGGTTTTCTAGATTGCAGAGGAGAGAAACATGGGAGAGAGAGAGACATCGGGAAGACAAAGGAAGGGAAAAGAGAGACAGAGATGGAGAGACAGGAGGTACGGGAGAGAGGGGTCTCCCTCTCGAAAAGGGAAGAGGGACAGGAGAAGTGACACCCGCATTTAATGCGAGTAGAGAAAGATGGGTCAGAGATATTAAATGCGGGTCAGAGAGAGATCAAAAGGAGGTTGGGAGGGATGTATGGGCGACAGGCGCGAGAAAAAAGGAAGAGAGAGAATGACAGAAATGGGAAAGAGGAAAAGAGTGAGAAAGAGGCGATTTGACCAAGGTAAAAAGGGAGATGATTCCTATGACGATTTTACCCAAATTTTAGGCATATGGGATCACTTGTGACGAGATTTTCGTGAGTATTTCATGTGGCAACTCGCTGTTAGGGAGAAGGACGGTTCGTTGGGTCGTAGGGTATTCGGCACATGGACAGTCATGAATTTCTAGTAAAATTTAAGGGATTCTTAGGTTGGTGTAAATCCTAATTTGTGTGCCAAGCGTGTGGCAAGTTATTTTGATCCAGAATTGAAACGTATGATTTGCTATATTGATTTGCCCAACTAAAAATTCAAATAATATCATTATATTTAATCCTGAAGTGTTAGAAATTTGATTAAAATTTGTAAAGTATTGAACTGAAAAAATGTTAATTTATTAAACTCATATAATCATTTTAGCTTATATAAATTGCCGTATTTTCTTTCGCCTCGGTGTTATTATATGATGAGTTCCTTGTTATATAGATATATTTAAATTGTATGGTTATATTGAATTGGTTTTGTGTTTAATAGAGATAGAATTGAGATTTTTATCAATTTATGCTTGTTTATAAAATTATTCGGAGTTTAACCTTTGTACATTTTAAATTAACTCGAAGAACTTTATCTGGAAAATTTAAATTCATTCGAAATTTGTAATTTACAGAAGAAAAAATTTTAAATTTTAAGTATCTCTCTAAACTAAATTGGGGTCAAGATCTTACCTAACGATTAATCTTGTAATTTGTGGGTTTTACACTAATCATTAGAAAGGGATCTTGGTCCTACTGTAAAAGAGAATAAAACAAATTTGCAGTGGGAGTTTTATTATTTGAATAAACATTCCATGAACAAAGCTAAAATATTTATTTTTAACATTGTAGAAATATGGCAAAAGAATCGTCTATTGTATTAAGGCGAGAGAAGAAATAATATGTGTTAAACTCGCCGGTCTCTGCTAAGCCTAAGAATGGCAAAGCAGATAAGGTCGCTCTGTACACCGAGCACATGGAAGATGAGCTTGATGTACAAAGTCTCCCCGTAGGTACTATGGGTCCTGAATTGCAGCGTAGATTCATTAACATCAAGACCCATTAGAGATTTAAAGTAACCAAATCCCTATTAAGTCACAAGTTGACTGAAGGCAGCTCTGTCGGCACTCACATGCTCCGTATGACGAGCGGTGTTGAGCAGTTGGAGAAGCTAAACGCCCTGTTGAGCAAAAAGTTTGCTACAGACGTTATCTTGCACTCACTCCCTCCGAGCTTTTCGGGGTTCATTATGAACTTCTACAAGCTGGGGATGGACAAGAGTCTGCAAGAGCTGCAAGGGATGCTTAAGATTGCAGTTATGACATGAAAAAAAGTTCTTTTGTCTTCATGATCCGAGCTGGTGAAAGGAAGATAAAAAGGGCCCCAAAGAAAGTGGCTTCTAAGTACAAGGGCAAAGAAAAAAAGATTGCTAAACCTAATCCTCCCAAGGTAAAGGTTTATGTTGCCTCTGACTGTGATTACTGTAAGTAAATGGTAATTGGAAAATGAACTGCCCAAAGTATCTGGTGGACTTGAAGTATGAAAATGGTATCAAACCTTCATACTCAGGTATGTTTGTTGTTGAAATTGACTAACACTACCTCTATTAATGATTGGGTATTAGATACTGGATCATGTGCTCATATTTGTTCGAATATGCTGGCACTATAGAATAGAAGGAAGTTACGTAACAAGAAAATACAACTCCAAGTTGGAAACGGAGTAAAGGTTATAGCTGTAACAGTTGGAAGTATAGAGTTTTATTTGCCTAGCAGGCTTGTAATGGAATTTCAAAATGTTTATTTTGTTCCTACCATTTCCAAGAACATTATTTCGGTCTCATGTTTAGAGACGAATGGGTTCTCTTTTGTTATAAAGAACAATAGTTGTTCAATATATAAAGATGAATTATATTATGGATCCTCTTGTATGATGAATGGTCTGTATATATTGGAAATGAAAAAACTCGTGTTCAACATAACTAACAAACGACTCAAAGCATCCCATGAAAGCACGACTTACATGTGGTATTGTCGCATTGGTCATATAAACGAGAAACGCATCAAGAAGTTGCATAAAGATGGACTTCTTGAAATTTTTGATCTTGAATCAATTAACACATGGGAATCTTGCTTACGAGGAAAAATGACCAAAACATCTTTCTCCAAAAGGGGCGAAAGGGCAAGTGACTTACAAGGACTTGTACATACTGATGTATGTGGACCTATGAGTACTTGTACAAGAAATGGTTATTCTTACTTTATCACGTTTATTGATGATTACAGTAGATATGGTTATGTCTACTTGATGAGACATAAGTCTGAATCCTTTGAAAAGTTCAAGGAATTCGAGGCTAAAGTAGAAAATCAATTAAACAAGAGTATTAAGGCCTTACGATCTGATCGTGGAGGCGAGTACTTGAGTTTTGAGTTTATTACGTACTTAAAAGAATGTGAGATAGTCTCACAACTCACGCCTCTAGGGACACTACAATGGAATGGTGTTTCTGAGAGAAGGAATCGAACTCTGTTAGACATGGTTCGATCCATGATGAGTAATGCCACTCTTCCAAAATCATTTTGGGGGCACGCACTAGAAACTGTCGCACGAACAATAAACATGATTTCGTCTAAGTCAGTTGAAAAGACTCCATATGAGTTATGGTTTGGGAAAACCCCAAATATGTCTTATCTTAAAATATGGGGTTGCGAAGTATTTGTCAAACGTCCGACGTCTGGCAAACTTGATCCCAAGTCTGAGAAATGCTTTTTCTTAGGGTATCCTAAGGAAAGTAAAGGATATTACTTCTATCACTAGTCCGAGAATAAAATAGTTGTTGCTCGTATTGGTATATTTTTGGAGAAACCATTTCTCGCAAAAGGAAGTAGTAGGACTAATGTAATACTTGAAGAAATTCGAGATACATCACACAATACCATATCTGAACTAGATCAGATTAACCAACCACTTGATACTTCAGCTGAAGAGCATCTGAAAGAATCAAATCCACAAGTAGTTGTGGAGGAGGTTCTAGTCCCGAGCTAAAGTACGTCGACGCAAGTAGAAGTAGAACTAGATCCGCAAATAGGTGTAGATCAAGTTCAACAGCCCGAAGGTCAAGTGCTACGTAGGTTTACAAGGACAGTCCATGCAACTGAGAGGTACTTAGGACTGCACGAGGTCCTAGTATCTGATAAATGGCTGGAGACCATAGGATCTGAATTACAGTTCATGTATGACAACTCGGTATGGAACCTAGTTGTACCATTTGATGGGGTGAAACCCATAGCCAACAGATGGATTTTTAAAAGAAAAATAGACATGGATGGTAAGATGACTGTATAG
Organism: Eleocharis quinqueflora; assembly: GCA_964058865.1. Lineage (NCBI taxonomy): Eukaryota > Viridiplantae > Streptophyta > Magnoliopsida > Poales > Cyperaceae > Eleocharis > Eleocharis quinqueflora. The sequence continues at coordinate 12,885 of CAXKVX010000310.1, forward strand.
AAAGCACGGCTGGTAGCAAAATGTTTCAAACAAATTCAAGGATTTGATTATGATGAAACTTTTTCGCCCGTAGCTATGTTTAAGTCAATTCGGATACTCCTAGCAATTGTTGTGTTTTATGATTATGAAATATGGCAAATGGATGTCAAAACCGCATTCTTAAATGAAAATTTTAGAAGAGGATGTGTACATGACACAATCAGAGGGTTTAAGGATCCAAAGAATGCTGGAAAGGTATGCAAGATTCTTTAATCTATTTATGTATTGAAGCAAGCATCAAGGAGTTGGAATCTTCGATTTGACGAAGAAGTAAAAAAGTTTGACTTCGTCAGATGCGAAGAAGAACCATGTGTATAAAAGGAAGACTAGTGAGAGTGTCATGGCTTTTTTTAATCTTATATGTAGATGACATACTCTTAATAGGAAATGATATTCCTATGTTGCAACAAGCTAAGTCTTCATTAAAGAAAGTTTTCTCGATGAAGGACTTATGCGAGACTGTCTATATACTATGCATAAAGATCTATCGTGATAGATCGGAAAGACTTATAGAATTAAGTCAAAGCACGTACATTAACAAAGTGCTAAATAGATTTAGCATGCAGGATTCTAAGAAAGGAATCCTGCCAATGAATCATGGTGCGCAGCTTAGGAAGACTCAGTGTCCTTCGACAACTGATAAGCGAAGCATAATTAGTACAGTGCCATACGCTTCGGCTATAGGCTCTATAATGTACGCCATGTTGTGCACTCGCCCTGATGTCTCGTACGTTTTAAGTGTGACGAGTAGATATCAGGCTAATATAGGCATGGAGCACTGAAATGTTACAAAGAATATCCTCAAGTACTTAAGAAAAACTAAGGAAATGTTTCTCGTCTATGAAGGTGACTCCGAGCTCGTAATAAATGGCTACACTGATGCAAGTTTCCAAACTGATCGAGATGACTCGAAATCACAGTCCGAATACGTGTCCATACTCAACGGAGGAGCTGTGAGCTAGAAGAGCTCAAAGCAAGAGACTATACCAGACTCAACCACCGAAGCTGAATACATAGCTGCATACGAAGCAGCAAAAGAAGGGTTCTGGGTCAAGAAGTTCCTTAGCGAACTAGGAGTGGTTTCCAGTGTTCAAGGACTTGTGAAACTCTATTGTGACAACAATAGAGCTATAGCTCAGGCCAAGGAACCGAGATTGCACTCGAGATCTAAGCATGTTCTACGACGTTATCACCTGATACGAGTAATCATAAATAGAGGTGATGTGAAGATATGTAGAGTTGACACCGTCAGCAACACAGCTGATCCACTCACGAAACCTCTTCCTAAAGCCAAGCACCAGTTGCACACAACTTCTATAGGTCTGAGACACATAGATATGCAGTATATGCACCTAATTTGCAAAAGTTTTTTAGAAAATCAATTAGGGAGAGAGCCTGGTGCTTTGATACCACTGTTGGGTCATGAACGGTTTAAACTCGTTAATTAGCTTAAGCTACAAAAAGACGGTAAAACAAAATTTTAACTTCTAACTTAAGCCAAAGATTAAACGAGGTATGTCAGATAAACTACTAAGGGTGTCCGCCTCTCGTTTATCTTTGGCATCAAAACCCGATTTAATCATTTTAGAGATCTACTCCATAATTGATTTCTAAAACTTTAATCTACTTACAAATTAAATAGATTAATATAACATTTATACCTTGATCCAAATTCGAATTGGATTGCAACAGACTCGGAAGATCGAATCTGAGAAGCTTCTCTTTCGGAGTATCAGACGTCTGATACCTCTATCGGTTGTCCACCAGGACTGACTAGAGAGCGTTTATTTCTTCTGCCAGAAATAATGTAAACCGTAGAATTCTGCAAAAACACTATTCACCAAGATGAGGACTAAATAAATATATTCACAACTCGCAGTTATTCAAATATGAAATATCGCTTCTTTCGTGAAAATATTATTTTCCGAATCACGTAAATAACCGTAACCGAGATAGAGAGAAAAATATATTTATCGATTCGATCCTGAGTTAACAAATACGATGCGATTTTTTATGTGTTTTTCTATCTTCTCATGCCCCACTATTTATAAGAAAATAAGGAGGTAGGTAGATTACCGAAATAACCCTCGAAAAGGCAAAATTACCTTTTTGCCCCTAATGAAGTCGGTTGGGATAAATATCCCAAAAATTAATTTTCAAAAAAATTAATTATGCCGACAAATATTTTTATTATTTTTTATTTATTTATTTTTATTTAAGATTTTAATTTTTAATTAAGGTTTTAATTTGATAATGATTTTTATCCCAAATTCAAAATCATAATTAAATACGTTTCGGTCGGTGTAATTTGATAATGATTTCTATCTAAATTAAATATATATAAATATATAATTGTTCTCAATAGTTATATTTTTTAGGTTTCGGTATGGTTTTATACAACATATCGAATTTGTGTTATGTTGGTAAATAGAATTAAAACCATTTTAACTTCTATAATCATAGGAGACATCTGATATCTGCGCTATGACCATCCCATTACACAGATTATGTTGTACTATGCAATATCACGATCCACTAAACTATTTTAGTCGTGTTAATTCTTGTCTTACAATGTCAGAATAGTTTCAAGGTATGTGTGTGTCATAATTGCAAACTTAATTTTTTCTCGATCTTGACCAGATTTATCAAATATAATTACTCTTATAATCATACTGAATGCAGACAATCCTACTCTATCAAGGGGCATAGTGATACTGTAACTCGTATAGAGATACGAGGGACAATAGTACTTTTGGTAAACCATCACTACCTCAGTTAAGCTATGTATACCGAAAAGCTACGGTTATGACTGCCTTTTACTGACAGTGTTAGATAATAATCACACATACACATCTCTTAGTAAGAAAGATGAATACCTCATACTTTAGAACTTAAACACTGAATAAAAATATTAATGACACATACATAATTTCATTTAATGTTTGATTCGAGGTCTGTAAAATATCATGTTCCTGAAACATATATTTATGTGACTAAAACGACATCTAATGTCTATGGTCTGTAAAACTTAACCATCTTTTAATCCACATTCTAACCTTGTAACGGTAAGTTAGTGTTCCTGCTAATTACCTTGGTTAGAAATTTTTAAGAGTATATATCATCTATATTATGAAGTTTCACAATTTCAATTATTGACTCTAGTCAAATAAATGAATGATCCATAATTTCAATAATACTCAAGACAACAAAATGACAATTTATTGATCACTCAATTCATGAACAAAGCTTTATAATAATTTATCGTATTATTGACTTCTAGATTATTACAAACTAATAGTTATAATATAGAAAAGAATATAGAAAAATAAAGAAACACAAATAAACTCAAGTGGATGACATTGTATTTTTATGTTTTGTTTTTGTATCAATCCTGAGTGGGATCGGCGGCCTGAGACTCATACGTAATTATCGTAGCTCTCGCTGCACAGGACATAATCGTCAATTCCCAATTACACCTTTCTCAGCCCTTTTTACTTATTTACTATTTGGGTCTATTTATGGTTATTAAATATTAATGGGTTAGGCCGCTATTTGATAATATCTGTTTATTTATCCAATCTCGGCCCAAATAGGGTCCAAGCCCAAAATACCCAAAAGCCATAATAAATTTTATTTTCTGTCCAACAAAGACCTATAGGTCGATTTATTTTTATTTAACTCCAGCAAGTGTTCTATAGGGACTATTCGGCCTCAAGGGCCCCAAAGCCCATTTATTTAATATCAAAACTTCATATTATCAGTTAATAATTTCAAATCCCTTCAGGGTGTATTACTTGGGCCCAGTCATCACTTCTGGGCCCATAAGTTTTTTCTCGTAAAATAGCCTACTATAGAACAACAAATCCAATACACATGTCAGTAGATACTGATACTGGAAAATTAGTATTCCGCCAGTAACCACAAGGTCACAAGATTATGGCTTGATGGCCAATAGGGCTGGTAGACATGCTAGAAACCAACAATTTCCAGAGAAACCCAATACCCGGTAACATACAAACCAGAACCCATATTTTTTTTTTGTTTTCTTGGTTTTTATTATGCACAGATCAGATTCAGGGTCAGCAAGACAATACAACCTAACATACCAGAAAGAAAATCACCCAGGCAATACTAATGTAGATACAATCTTAGTTCATTTTCTTGCCAGCAAAAAAAATCACCCAACAATGTTCAGGTCAGAGCTAGAATCCCCACTAAGCAACAACACTTCAATGCCAGCATTGACCAGAAACCCCACAATTTAATTCTAGACAATAACAACCACAGATAAGTAGCACATTCTATCATACTGCTCTAATACTAATTAGTAGTTAAATCAAACAACTCATCATAATTAAACAAGTCTGGCACCCCTACTGTCGCAGTTCAAAACTGGGTGCCATTATTCTATCATCACATATCAAGGAAAGATAGCAAGCAAGCATCACACATCATCACAAAGAAGCAAACAAGGCGTGCAGATTGAAATTCAAGAATATCCAACCACAACAACTAACAAAATCGAGAGTCGTAATATTACCAGAAAAAGGCAAAATGGTCGATTCAAGTCGAGGACAGAGGTGGCTATGTATCCTCCTCCTTCCTTCTCATTATCTTTGCCCTAGTCTCTTCTTTCTCTCTTTTTTTTTCTTGCGATTTAGCACTAAATTTCAATTTCGAGTTTATTTAAGTCTCAGCACATGAGCGTTAAAACCAAAGAGAGATGAGAGATTGGGCTTATGGCGTCTTATAGAGAGGAGGAGAGGCGAGATAAGTGGAGTTAAGAGACGAAAAAGTAACGGGTGGCTAGGTGGAGGGATACTGGAGTGTCGAAGTGACATGCACGAGAAGGAGGGGCAAGGGATCTAAGATCCATGGCAGAAATTAGTCCTTCAGCCGAGGTCGCGTGGAGAGGAGAAGGGGAGCAACAGGCTCGAGGTGCAGCATAAGGAAAAAAGTCAGGGGTGGAAGGCTCGAGAGACCTCGAGACAGGAGAAAAAGGGAGAAATCGCGGCGGGTTTTGGACAAAACCAGGGAAATCCCTAGTTTTAGAGGGAGTTTAGAAGGAATGGGATCCCAATTGTGGGTTTCCTCGTGTGGCTCCTTGTGCGGCATTCCCCTGTCGAGCACAAACACAACCCAACGGGTCATGCCCTGTTGTAGCACCAAAACATTCAAGTTTTCTATGTATTATTAATAGTGTTTAGGTTAATTAAGGCTGAATCTTTGTAACTATTCTTGTGGCAAACGGGTTATGAACTTGAACTGGGTGAGATGACTTGTAACACGCATTCAAGAAGACTATTTAAGTTGCTTTAGTTGATTTGATGATTTAAATCTAATTAAGTTATGTGTTAATAGCATAATACCAAAAATATTTTGAATTTTACTATTTAAAATTTGAAGCTTGTTTATGCAGGCTTAATTAATGGTTTAAGATTCAGCGAAATTTTTGTAGTCGATTTATACAAAAGATAGTTAAATTTGTGATTTATTTTTAAGTACCCTATTTATTAGTCTCAATTCATTCCAAAAAATTTAATATGTAGAAACTAAATAAATTTTGTATTTCGTTTTGCTTTATTTATTTACAATAATCAGTTTTATTTATGTGCAAAATTTTATTTACCAAAGTATTTTATTTCGTTATTTACATTATTTAATTTATTGTTACATGTTTTCTTTATTTACACAAAATTTTTGCAATTAATTTAGAATTTTAAATTGTTAAAAATTTTATAGTTTCACAATATATTTGAAGTGAAAAATTATGGAATTAATGTTTACCTCAAAACAAACGAATAAAATATTCATATAAGACATTAATAATTAGACAATTAGTGCCACCAAGTCAATATTCTCCCACGGATCATTTGTTCTCATCGTTTGTCAGCTTTGGTCGAATCTTAATCCTTTTTTGTGCTCTTCCATGGAATGCAATAAAAGTAAATGAAAATGCATGTTTTCGAAAGAAAACATAAGACATGAGATCATTGCTTACAAGCTAAAGGGAATCGACCACTCGAGAAATCATGCTTCCGAGTACATGATACAATTGTTATCCGCATTATACTAACCGTAAAAAAGTTAAATTTAAAATTACAATAATAAAATTATAATAAATTGTTTAAATAAAAAAATGGAGACAATAAAAACGTTGTAGCACGTTACATCAACAACACTATTTATAATCACTGTAGAAACTATGTTCAACATTTATATACATTTATATACGTAGAATTATAAAGTTGGTGGTCTAATTTATTAAAATAAAACCATCATATTGCCGAACCGGTTAATTAACCAATCCTTAAAAGATTCCAACTTGCATCAAACTTTGATACATACCATATCAAAATATATAGCGCATGATAACATTACAATGTCAAAATTCCGAATGGTCTCTGTTACGCATTCTACACAATATAGAAGTTTGGTCCTAATTGAACCTATTGCTGACTGCGAGAATAAAATTCCGAATGGTCTCTGTTCTTAGTGTGGTGAAGATTTTTAATTCAATTAGATTTGAATAACTTCATTCATATCTTTATCTAAAAGAATATATATTATTAATTAGAAATATCATATCTGAATTTATCCCCATTATTGCGACGAAAATTCCGAGATACATTTAACATTTTCCGGTATATATTCACATGACAAGATAGACTAGTAACATAGACATGGTCAGAATAATATTTTTCTAAATAGCTTATTCATGTTGCGTAAGGTGTTGGAGCATTGACCGCCAAAGTCGTATCCGGCATGTCAGCATCGTTGTTCAACTGCTTTCAGCTACAAAATCGCATCTCCGCTGCCATCTCTGAGCCATAAGCTCTCATTTTATCCTCAAACTTAGACCAGAGAAGTGATCTACCCACAAAAAGTAACTCGTTTTCTTTCCACAACAAAGAAATAGTTTCCGATATATTATCTGTTTCTTCCATATCAGAAAAAAATAATATTTCAATTCAGAAAAGAATACAAATCTTTCAATTTCTGTACAATATGTCTGGAGTCGAGGCACTTATCGGGGGAGCGTTTGTATCTGTCGTCATCAAAACTGTAGTCGCCACGGCAAAGTCTTACTTTTCTGACAAATACATGCTACACAAAGGCACAAAAGAGATGCTGGAGAGCTTGGAGACATCACTTCCTCGTGTACTATGGGTGCTAGAGTTTGCTGAGCGCAAACCCATTGTGCAAAATGCAAGCCTGGCAGCATGGCTGCAACAACTCAAGGATGTTGCATATGAGGCAGAGGATGTCATGGATGACTTTGAGGCCAAGCGAATCCGTGATAGTTTGAAGATAAAAGGCAAGGTCAGTAAAATTGCAACCTCCTCTGCTAGGGCTGTTAGAAGTTTTTTTCTATCTGACAGCGATGAACGAAATTTAAAGGATCTCATAGGAAAGATAAAAAAAATCTGTGATGGAATTGGCGATTTGACTAAATACATAGAATCAGGGAATAAGAGTGCAAGTGATGGGTTGACTAATTCTCCCACAGGACCGACTAGCTCATATTTATCTAAAACTAAGAAAATATTTGGAAGGGCTAAAGAGATAGAATTAATTCTAGACATGATAATGACGGAGAAACAAGATCAAAATGTGACTGTTGATAAGAATGATGCACAAGATCAATCTGAGACTGTTGAGAAGAATGATGCACCCCAAAGAAGCATTTTAACTCATAATTTTTTGAAGAACTTCTGTAATTTTGTGGCAAACAGTCTAAAAGGATTTAAAGAAAATATTGCTGAAAAGGGAGAAGAAAAGGCTGAATCCAGTGATCCTTTCGGTGTTATTCAAGAAAACGTTAACCCAACTGGACACAAATTTTCTTCTAAAGAACCCGAAATTTATGATTCAACTCCACACAGTTATAATGAATTTTCAATTTCTATTGGGGACCCTAGTATAAGAGTCTTACCGATTGTCGGTATAGGTGGAATTGGAAAAACTACAATTGCTCAAGTTATCTACAACCACTCGAAAGTAACAGAGTATTTTGATTTACAAGGTTGGGTTTATGTCACAGAGAATCTTGATCCTCAAAAGTTTTTCTACGATATTCTCTGCTCATTTGATGCAGGAACCAGTAAATTTACCACACCTATTACTAGTCTAGGTGATGGTCATATTACGCTAAAAAGTGTTATAGAACATAAGAGATTTTTACTCGTATTTGATGATGTAAGGGAAGGAATAAATCCGACATGGATAAAAATGATCGAAGTGTTAGCTGATGGAGAATGGGGAAGCATGGTAATAGTGACGACAGATTCCAACAGTGTTGCTACTGAAATTGGTACATTTCCTCCGATCTTTCTTGATTATTTACCTTCGAAGCAATTCTTGGATCTTTTTGAGTACTATGCATTTGGTCACAATATGAAAAAATGTAACAACGAACCAACATGTAAAAAGGGGAACCATTATTTTCCTTTAACTCAACATCAGGAAACCGTGTTAAAACCAATTGGGGAAAAAATAGCAGAAAAATTGCACGGTCTACCATTAGCCGCAGAAGTTATAGGAACTTTGTTGAGTAGGAAGACAGAGCGTGAATATTGGGAGAGGATATTAGAGAGTGATTGGTGGGTTTACGAAGTTTCAAAACAAATTATTACTCCTTTAGTCGTCGGTTTCCAAAATTTAGATCCTGACCTGAATCAATGTTTTATCTACTGCTCTCTTTTTCCAAGAAATTATGTCTTTGATAAAGACAGATTAGTTCAAATGTGGATAGCTCATGATTTCATTCATCCAACAGTAGAAGAGAAAATGAAAGTGGATAGTGAAGAAATTAAGATAGAGGATATTGGGCGATCTAAGTTTGATAAACTTGTAGATAGGTTCTTCTTCCAGAATACCGTAGTAAAAAACAAATATGTCATGCATCATCTAATTCGAGAATTTGCAATCGCTATTTCTTCTGAAATGCTCTATATTAGTGGCAATGATAACAAACAAATTCCTTCCTGTGTTCGGCACGTAGCAATTGATAATCCCAATTTTGACAATGCTTTTGTCGATTATGTGAAGTGGAGTGAAAAAAATATTAAAAATCTTAGGACGATGATGTTCTTTGGTTTTTGCAAAATGGGCAATAACAAAAGTTTAGAAGAGCTGAAAAGGTTGCGTTTATTAGATCTATCTTATTTGACAAGTCAAATTTCGCTACCCGATAAATGCAAACTATCATCGCATCTTCGTTTCTTGGATCTCTCTTTCAGTCAAATTAGAGAAATTCCAAAATCATTGTGCGACTTGGTCCATCTTCAAGTTCTTGATATGAGAGGATGCTATTTTTCCACGTTACCGGATGGGATGAATAGGTTGATCAATTTACAACATCTATATGCACGTCCTCACATGATTTCTTTGATTCGTGGGATCGGAAGGCTAACAAACCTCCAGGATTTGGAGGAATTTTTTGTCAGGCCGGAAGAAGGTTTCACAATTAGTGAACTAGCTGATTTGAAGGTACTGACTGGACAGCTTACTCTTAGAAATCTTGAAAAAATACCATCTAAAGAGCAGGCAATTAGTGCCAAACTAGAGGAGAAAAGATATCTTACGTCTTTGATATTTAATGTGTCCGGATATATCTATCGAAAACCTAAACACCACCAGCAGGAAATATTAGAAGGCCTCAAACCACACAAAAATATCCGTGAGTTGAGCATTAAAATATTCTTGGGGGTCTCTTTCCCATCTTGGGTGATGGAAATTCATGAGATGAATAATCTCACGAGCATTCAATTAGAACAATGCGAGTATATAGTAACTCTGCCTCCTTTGGGATCATTACCATCACTCGAAGTTCTCAATTTATCAGGACTTGAGTCCATAACTTGTATTGGGAAAGAATTCTATGGCACCTCCGATGTAACTTTTCCATCTCTACGAGAACTAACATTCGAATACATGGGCAATTGGGAAATTTGGTCCGATCCTGGAGAAAGGAAATGCTTCCCGTGCCTTCAAAAGCTCAAAATAGAGTTTTGCTTGAGATTGTCAGAAACACCACTTCATTGTCTCAACTCAATGGTAGAGCTACACCTCTTACAATGTGACATGGTTACCAAGAATGTTGGAATATATTTTTTGGCCATGACCTCTCTTACTCTGTTATATTTGGGTGGAACTCTAGGGTTAAAACCTCAAATTTCTTACGATCACTTGCGTGAACTTCGAGTTTTGGTCCTTCAGAGTTTAGGTATATCTCAACTCGAAGGACAAATAAGTTCTCTAGTAAATTTGAAGAAATTAAAATTTCTCGATTGCTGTCGTGAATCCACTGACACTGACAGACAACTTCTACTGGGTGGAGGTGGATTGCAAACACAAAATATGCATAGCTTGCCATCTCTTGCATGCATTGAAGTTCTTCGCTGCAAAAGAATCCCTGAAGTTCTGTTTAGTGTAGGAAGGTTCCCATCACTCCGGACACTTCGCATAAGCTCCTTTTATCGAGGTGAATTTACGTTGTTTGAAGATAGTTGGCTTCAGCAACTATCTTCGTTGGAAGATCTGGAGTTGTGTAACTGCGAATACTTGAGATGTCTTCCACCCAGCTTATCAACCCTCTCGTCCTTGAAGAAGTTTACTCTGAAGGATTGTCCCAAGATCCGTTCACTTCCACAAGAGGGCCTCCCACAAAGCCTAATGGAACTGTATATCATTAAATGCTCACCTGAACTGTCGCTTGGATGTGAACCAAATATGGGTGCAGAGTGGTCCAAGATCTCCCACGTTCCTTGTATCCGAGTCAAAAGAAACGACCACACGTACTTGTCAAGGTAAACATAAGGCACTCTCACTTTCTCGAATAATTATTAGTTAATTTATTTCATCATTTTCCATTATTTTATTTAAGCCCGTCATCTTTAATTAATATTTTCTTTTGTTTGGAATCTCTTTGGTCAAACTTATGACTCAAACTGGGTGGAATCCAACAGCAGACGAGAAGAAATACGTGGAAGAATCCTCCAGTCGTATTTTGAGTACTCACTGACTCATGATGCCTAACTTTTACTGGGAATTGAGGTGCGCTTAATTATTTATTTTGTACTCTACTTTGGTCGAGCAGTATTTATTGATTTTTTGGTACATGGAAGTATGGAACTCTTTATAGCACTATTTTCCTTTGTTTGTCAGTGTTACCACAACAATGACAACAACTGGCGACTAACAAATTAACAAATACGACGGAGACAGAGCGACTCGGAAATCAGGTAATTCTTAATTAATCTCACCACTTTCATGACCCCAAAGAATTATCTATTTTCTTTAATATTTAAACAACAAAACGTTCATTAGTTATAGCTTATGAGTTTTCGTGTCACTTTCAATTTCCCACTCATTAGATTTTAAAAACTGCAATTTATGTATCAAATTATATCACCTTATTTCTGTCCACCTTAATAGCACGTGCAAACCTTCTACCCGTCCTGACTCATTTACAATTTTTTTTAAAATATCTTATCAGCTTTCACATCTAGAATTAATGGGTTTTTTTATCATATTTCCAGTGCACAAATGATACAAGAACACAAGAGCTGTACAGATGCAAAAGAAAAAAGAAAGAACAAAAGAAAGACAAAAAAAAACAAAAAAAGTAGCAAAAGAAGCACCTTTTGGAGTGCACTTGTCATATTTATGAGCTGGAGTTTGTTTCGATTTCAGCTTGTTATATTATCAATTCGTTTTATTTATATACATCGTACTAACAGAATTTTCAAGTTTTTAACTCAACCTATGTGCTTTTACATAGCCGGTCCCAAGCCCCGGATGAATAGAGGAGGGAAATTTTGAAAAAAAGAAAAATAACAATGCTAAATGTTCTCTTTTGTTGTCCTAAAATTTACTACGCCAAACTAGCTTGCAATGCTTTAAGCCTCATCAGTTTTTTCCAATTTTAAGCATTATATTTTAAATTTTATTTTGGTACCGAATAACATGAATGTCAAATCTCAAAATTGGAGCTTAAGCAGGACAATTTTTCTTTTGAAGAATAAGAAATTGAACAGGACATTTGGAGTTTGAATTGGTTGTTATATCTACAAGTTCATATTTTTTGTGTGTATCAGCTGTTGTTTGATAGATCGAATTGGAGTTCGACATCAACTTATGAATCAATTTCTTGAAAGCTTCCCAGTTCAATATTAATTGAGTAACAGGGCTGTTATCAAATCAAGCTATTTTGAATTCCCGTAATCAAACTCAAGCGGGATTTCTTCTCAATATTTATGTTACATTTCAATTGTCAGATGCACTTTTTGTTGATAATATATAATAATAAATATATTTTTAATTTAAGTATTATATCTTTTGGTTAAATGAATTTAATGAATTTTAATCTCCACGTATTTGACTACTCTGTATTGATCAAAATGTGATAAACAGACAACTTCAAACACTCACCAAAATCTAGGAGTTGGTGATCTCAATGTCGTACAAGCTAAAAGGGGCTTCTCCAATTTGAAATAATAGAATAGTTGCACTGAGTTACATTTTATGTACTGAAATTTTTCCAAATTTGGTTTCTGGTGTCACACCAAATTGGTCAAGAACGAATTTCGGCATTGGTGTGGTTATTCAAGACATGAACTTGACTGATTGTTAGCTTGCATCTTGGTGGTAGCTAATAATCACACTAGACTTTCAAGTTTAGGCTTGCATTTGTGAGTTATAGGCACTATCTTATTTCAACAAAATGCAACTTCAGCTGGTGAAAGTTTGCATTTTGTTGATTAGCTAGATCGTGGGGATCATGCAAGCCTGAACTTGAAAGTCTAGTGATTACACTATTTTATTCTCTGAGCAATATTTTTTGCGTTCATTAATATTTGTCCCGTACTAGAGACAAATTCCACCGTTAACTATATCTTATACCCTTGGTGGAGAAAATCTGAAAATGGCATCCCTCCGTGTTTTCTTTATTTCCTCCGGACTGTATGTAACATAGGAAACTATATTAGAGCTATTGCTGCATCATTTTTAAATTCATATTTGAAAATTATGTTTATTATTTCAATATTTACCAATTTTCTTTGTGGTCCAATTTTTGTGCATTGTGGAGGAGAAATTAGAACATACACCAGTACACAATACAACAATAAAATTTAAGATGGATCAAGTTTGGTTCTCGTTCAGAGATCAATTGTAATGGAAAAAATTTATGACATGCAGTTGGTTTTAATCTAACAAGTACATCAGCATGTAAAATGACATGTCTTCATAAAGAAGATGATAGATTATATTTCATAAGTAATGGTCTAGCAATCAGTTGCAATCTTTTAATTAATGATTCAGCTAAATCATTTTGTATATATACATGAGCCACTGGATGTTCTACTTTAATCCTAACTGACATGTAATAACCATTAAATGATTGAGATGTAAATTCTCCTGCGTTATCAGATCGGATGTTGAATCTTCAATCAAGGGCGGAAGCATTCTGTTAGATGAATGTGATTGACTTCAACTTATTTTTTCTGTAATTCAAGTGCCCTACCATCTGTCTCTAATATGGTTATTGTGATACTTTGTTTTGTTTTGTTGCTCTAGGTAACTGATAGTGATTCTATGCTTATAACTGATAGTGGTACCGGTTTTTGGTACGGTCGTGTAGACCTTTTCAGCTAGGTTGATTGATTTTGAAAAACTATGATAGAATTTATAAGAATTAGATGATGTAATAGGACTATCTGTTTCAATGAAACTGGCAGGATTTTATTCCTGCTTTTTCTCAAAAAAAAAAGTGCCCTACCATCTCTTTCTTTTCTTCTCTCTTTCTCTGTGGCGTGTGAGAGCAGAGAGCCTAGCATTCTGAAACTAGAGAGGAACCACTCTCCGTCTGAGCCCCTGCGAGGAAAAATCCTAGCCGCCAGGGTAAATAACCTAGACAAAACTCTAGGCGGGGAGGCCGCCACCGGCCTCCCCCGCCACCCCGCCACTGTCCCGTCACTCCTTCACACCGCTGCCGGCCCCCACTCCTCGTCTTCTCCTCGATTTTCTTTCTCCTTCTCCTTTTTCTTCTACCGTTGAACCAAGAACTGCAACCTCACCACCGGCCTTTCCCGTCACTCCGCCGCTATCTTCCACCTCAGATCCGTCCGGCCTTCCGACCTCTGCGCCTCCCCGTTTCAGTCACCTTAGCCCTAGAAAGAGAATTCGGAGCTGCAAAGGAAGAATGAGAGGGAAGCCATTGTGCGGGTTCTCCCAGTAGCTACTCTTCATTCCGACGCAGCCTCGTTGTCCTCCTTCGCTCTCTGTCGGGAAGGAAATGAAGGAGGGAAATCGCATCACGAATTCTCCCAGTAGCCGTCTTTTACTCCGACTCGGCCCTTCCATTACCTAAGTCCTAGCCGGAGAGGAAAATTGCAAGCTGAAAATCTAGCATTCTCTATCACTCTTCATGCGGTCCAAGATGATAGAAAAAGCGCTTAGTAGCTTCTACCAAGATGGCTGGACGTCTCGACAACGTGATTCTTGTTTTTTGTTATTAGGCAGTTCTTTGGTTTTGTGTAGTTTTTTGTTAGATGTTTGATGTAGCGAGCTAGATAACTCGTAATTGTGATGATTGTTGTTGTTGTTGTTAGATATTGAATATAATTTTATTTTATCAATACAATTCAACTTGACAACTTCTGTCAAGATTTCAAAAAAAGAGAGCAGAGAGCCCAGCTCTCTTTCTTTTATTCACTGGAAGAGAGAATCTCACCCTTTTCATTCAATCACCTAACGTTATTGGGCTTTTTTGGGCCTGATTTAAGTTGGGAAAAAAACCCAACAAGAATCACAACAATGTGGGGACTAGGAGCTAAAGGGATCAGAACTCAGAAGCAGAGCCACTCTAAAATTGAGGTATTTCTCAATTTCTATCAGAACTTGTCAAATCATTTTGGATTTCTTATATGATTATATTATCTTCAATCTTTTCTTTTGTTCGTATCTGCTTAGATTGCTCTCAGAGTCTCAGAACATTATTGAAACTTGAAAGCACACTCAATTGTGGAAGAATCATCTGTTAGACGAACGTGATTGACATCAACTTATTTTCAACAGTCATATTTTTAAGGTACTGACTAGAAATCCCTACTTTTACAAGGCAGTAGACATTGAGGTGCTGTTGTTATTGTTTATTCTGTTTTATTTTGGTTTAATATTTATCTTCTTTTTTTGTTTTGTAAATGAAATCTTTCTAATTCCTTTATTTTCTTTATCAGCATTTGAGCATTTCCACTGAACTCACAGAATATTGGATACTGACGGGAAGAGGTATCAGAACAACTCTGAAATAGGTACTCTTTGTAATTAATCTCACAACTTCGATATTCCTTATTCATCATCTACTTTCTATTGCATTGAAACAACGAAAGGAAAATTATGGTATGAAATTCTTAATTTACGTATCAAATTATTGGTGTCTTTTCCAAATAGCACATGTGAACCTTACTATTACTAACATGTATAAGCACATTTTTAATATATCTAATCAGCTCCAGTATCAAAATAAATGGAACTTATTTTGATATGCGAAAACAATAGCTGTACAGGTGCAGGAAAAAAAAGAAAAAAAAGAGTTGGACTTGTTACATTTCTGAGCTGGAGTTCGATTCAAATTCGCCACGCTATATTTCAATTTTTTTTATTTTTTATAAACATCATACTAACAAAATTTTCAAGTTTTTAACTCCGCCTATGTATTCTCACACAGTCGATCCCAAACCCGGATAAAAGTAGGAGAGAAGATTTGAAAATAACAATCAGAATGCTAAATTTTATTTATTTTTTCCATGTATCTATATATGATTTTGCATCAGATATGTAGTTGGATTGCTAACGTGTTTCTGTACTGCACCTGTGGACATTGTTCTCAGTTCAGCAAAAGTTTCTGAAAGGGCTTTTTTCCCATGAGCTAATCCAGGCGTAGAACTTTCAAGGATTCGTGCCCCAAGGTAATTATAGCCAATTTGTAGGTTGCCCAAATAAACAGATAAGTTCGTATCTCGTGTGATTATGTAGTTTTTGGCGCCTCTCTCTTTGTGCAGCCTAATTTCTCTGCAGAACAACTTACATATTTTTGGTTTTGGTTGAGTATTTTGAGAGAAGGGAAGTCTTGACGCGGGTAAAGTTGTTGTCTTGTGAATAGGAGGTCACGATTCGAGTCGTGGAAACAATATTTTATAGAAATGCAAAAAAAGAATGCGTGTACAAATACTCCAAAGTAGTTCTACTCTTCCACGGATCCCGCGCAAGCGGAAGCTACGTGCATCGGACTGCCCTTTTTTAGTATTTTATTATAAGTTGAATGTGCTCATGTTAGCTCAACAGAATTCGATCCAAAACATTGACATCCTTTTTTCTGGAGAATAATATTTTCTAGTTTCCAACAACATTGAAATATTTGGAGTTTTGTAAGGTCTATTGAAACATAGCAAAACAGTTCCATATAAAGCAAACCGTGATAAATTAAAAATTTTGAATTTTTATACCAGTATTACCACAAATAAAGATAGCAAAAAAAGGTAAAGACCACAAGTTCATAGTGCTGAATGGGCAAAGCCACAAACTAGTTATAATACTCAAATGACCAAATCCAACTTGCTGGCAAACTCTCAGAAATAACGCCAACAATAGGCCGTTAAAATGGTCTGAAAGGTGACTATAAGATCTTAACAAATGGTGGCACATCATTTCGTGGCCCTGCAAGTGACCGGTACATGTACAACCTCTCCACCACCATTTCCTCTTCACCTTCATCCTCCATATCTCCATCTCTAATAACCTCTACCACCAAATTGGGTTTGTTTTGTGCCACTTCCCTGCAACCCCTCATTGATAAATTACAGGAAGACATCCATAAGAACCTCATGTTATAATATAAAGGCAAGCCTGAAATCAATGCGGAGTCACCAAATGGGCAATCCCTGATTTCAAGTTTCTGCAACTTACTGCAGCCTTCAAGCACATATCTCAGCCCCAAATCACTGTCTCCTGCAAACGCAACCGACATAGTACGTATCTGCTTCCCATACCGGCCAATGTACTCAAACGCCTTATCAGTGAGCAAACCCGAAACAGACAAACGGGTCAGCTTCTTGCAATTCATGACTATGGCTCCGAAGCCCTCATCCATAGGCTCCCCAGTTATTCGATCGGGTTGGTGGAGGCCCATAATGCACAAGCGAAAGACGAGTAAATCAGGGCAGTTATTGGACATTGCAATTACAGCTGCATTAGTCATGCGCTGACAGAAAAATAGAATTTTCTGTATCTTGTGGCAGCCCTCAGAGATGAATTGCAGACCGATGTCTGATACAGAGCTTTCTGAATCTTCAGTTGGATCCAGCGGGAATACTCGTAGATCCCTCAACTCATGGCATGTTTCAGCTACAGCTTGAAGACCTTCATCTCCAACTGTGTCAAGTACCTGAGTATATAAAAAAGACTTAGATGATTTTGAACATATCAATATAAAGTTGGCATTTTATTAGAGCCTTAGAAGAACTCCAACTTATTTTTTTATTTTGCCAAGGGGTATGGACTTATCTTAGATATTAGGAAAATGATTTAAGTTTCATTAAGTCTCAAATCAACTAAATTCAGAGTGAGCTAGCTAGAGAGAAATCATGCATGTGCCTGAAATCTTGTAAATGCATAAAGAATTCTGAGATGGACTGCCTGAAATTAAGATCATTGAATATTACTTTTATTACTTCAAGTTTTGGCTTCAAAACTGCTATATTGTTTTCTGAAAACAAGCTAAAGGGCATCTATGATTCAGTTAATTTTTCTCCAATTAGAGTCCCACCGGGGATCTGGTCCCTTGCGAGATCATACCGTGACCTTCTTACAACTAAGCAAGCTATATTTTTCAGATCAGCAACTAAGCTGCAAAGACCGGGAGCAAGAACCTATTGACAATTATCCTAAAGTACACTAATAAATTAAAATTGTTACGCAAATTACCTGAAACATACTTAAATACTCCAGAAAATGTACATCGTAAATTAAAAAATAAAAATTAGCATGCATACCCAGAAAGTTTGAAGATTATGGCACTGACGAACGACTGGCTTGAGCTGCTCAGCAGTAAGATTTGCATAACTAAAATTAAGTGAGGTCAAGTTTGCACAGACAGGGTACATAGAAGGCAAATGCTCTGGTTCGATCTCACGGAAACCCGATAAGGAATTCAATGACTTAGAGGAAGCAAAACTCGACAACAAATTGGAATTTGGATCAGCCACCATGGAAGCCTTTTCAGATTTAAAAGCACCAGTACCAAGATTAGTTATCTGTGGGGCGAGCACCATGAGCCGGTGTAGCTGCTCAATTGAAACATTTTGATTCACACGCAAACGACGCAAAGATGGAGATCTTGCAACAAGGCCCTCCAAAGCGTGGATATCAAATGGATACCCCACACAATCAAAAACAAGAGATTCTAAAGTAGTAGTTGTTTCTGGAAATTTGGAAATCCAATCCACCACTTCATCCTCTTCATCCTCCATGTAGTCCTCTATTAGATCTAAAACTCTTAGATGCCTGAAAAACAATAGATAGAAAAACAATTTAACAAATATAACTTGCAGAAGTTATTAAATAAAATTAGCAGAAAGAGATTTTCTTTTCTATATTCTACAATACCTGCATCTCTCAGCAATTACAGCCAGACCTACGGTGCTAAATCCCTCACAACAAACCAAAGAGAGATCTCTAAACAAGGGAAAATTGTCGGCAATGTTCATCAGGTTTTCATCAGTTACAACCATGCGCTTGAGACTGATGCTCTCAAGGTGCCGGTATGCTTCCCCCAATGTCTTTACCCAGGGTGTGAAATTCGCTCCCCAGCCATATGGCATCAGGTTGAAATCGGCAAACCGGGGTTTCCCTTTGAGCACAATTGACTTGATGGACTTGAATCTCTGCACAACCCTGTCTGGAGACACTGCATAGCAGTTCCCGATGAAGAGTTCACGACGCGTCCTAGCATCGGCATCATACCATGAACGGCAAACAGCCGATGCAGCATTGCAGTCACGTTTGTAAGTTAGAAGCCCCAGAACATTCTCTAAGACCTTCTTGAACACTTGGTCGGAGGAGGGAGGCGGCGAGTCCCCAGACAGGGCCCGCTCGCACGTTTCATCTTTATCTGTCATGATAGGGATCTCCTCTTTCATGGATAGGAAGAGGAAGTGGGATATTTGGATTTAAATTGATCTAAGATGCTCTAGCTGCCATATTTTAATTAGTCGGTTCAATTTCACATGCATAAAGTTGACAATTGAATCAAGAATATGTAATTTACCTGCTCTGGTGTAAATTAGCAAATTATATCTCAGATTTCCAACGAATTAATGCCCATGCCAAAACAGAATAACCTCACATGCTACCCTGTCCGATAGTAAAAGAGAGTTAATACAATAGAGGCAGGAGGAGACAGCCCATTTGCCACTGGTAATATTTTATTCTGGAAATTGTTCACATCTTTGGACAATAGCATAAAGACTAAAGAGCACCACTTTTAGTGGTTTGCTCACTATCTAGTGACTGATTTCAAAGATTCCACCAAATACAGTGAAAAACAATTACACATGGCATGGGTAGGTATGAACTGTCTCAATTCATTAATAGGAAGATTTGAATTATTTCAATTGGCGTATACTTTTGTGGTAAAATTAATTGGTCCTTACGATCCAGATTTAATGGGACAAAATACTGAAACTGCGCTATATGCTGCTACTGTCTAATAGCTTATGTTGAAGCTTGGGTTAATTCCTGGTTTCCTGTTATCTCCTCAAAAGATATTTTTCCTACACGAATGAAATATTGAACCGATCTTATATAATACAGTTTACAATGTTCTCAAAGTTTACTCGGAAATATTGGCTTCCAATCACCATCATAATATAAATTGGCAGCATTTTTCTATTAATATTCCAAAAGTGAAGCACATTTTAATGATTGATGTTCCTGAAAAATGAAGAATAAACACAAGATACATTCAATCAGTCCGTGTAAGTTCAAACTCAGATGAAAAGCTGTCAGAAAAATGCAAAGTTGTCTTCGACTACCAAATAATCATGCCCAAAAATTAATTTGACCTCATTGACTTGCTACAAATCAGCAGGAAAAGAGAACAGTAAATCTCTAATTCAGCTATGCAAACTTTGAAATAGGTAATTAGAAAAAAAAATTTAATTATGAAGTTCACGACCGAGCAAATATCAGGTGGAATACTATTTCCAGCAACCATACTGTGGCTGTGCCAGATGCAAATTATATCATAAAGTTTATACATTGCTAGACCAGGTTAGATTTTCAAAATATCAGGTACTAAGCAGTAGGCAGTATAGATAACTTTTGTAAAGCTTGGAATATAACACCAATATTACGGAATCCACCGCATAAATATACTCAAATTTAAAAAGTTCACGGAGTTCTAAGTTGCTTCTTATTTTTTATGACCGAAAGCTTAAAACAAGAAAAAAGAATTGTTAGTATTATCACAGAAGAAAAGAAAAGATCTCAGAATTGCTGTTGTAACATTCCCACGAAAGTTTGCCAAACCAACAATTGTTCAAAATAGAACTATCTTCAAACATCAAACTGTAGGCTGAATTTATAGACAAGAGGTGTGACCATGATAGCAGTCCCCAAAGCCATCCCAAATATACGATGAGAGATTGAGAAGGAAGCGCTGAACTGGGGCTTCTTCATGGGAAGATGAGGTGATAACGGGCGGTTAGCCACTGGACCCGATAAGGTACGACCAGCATGCAGTGTCCTGCTGGTGGGACGGGTGGGGAGGGAAGAGTTACCTAATCCAACAGGAGACTGGGTGATGGTTTTGTACTCCCTGACTCGAGTAAATCCATCTTTGCCGAGGAGACCTGAAGAGGTGTCATGTCACGTTATTTCACCAAGTTGAAAAATTATAATTATTTTTCAGGTGCACTAGCATGTTCAGCTTAAAATGTATAAATGTGCATTAAACATTCTTATGTTTCATATTTTTCCTGAAAGTAGTGAACCTATGCTAACCCTCTCTTTCCTATTTTCCTCATAAATGTTAGACCAAACTAGAGCATGTATGAGTGAGGGAGGCCCAGGAAGACAATAAATAAAAATTTAGGGGCAAAAAGGATATTTTCCATTTCAAGGCTATGGAGAACAAGTAAACTGCATGTTAAAAATTCTAATATATATATTTTTAAAAAGCCTGGCAAAACAAAATTTTCCATAAAATTACAACCAAAACAAGTTTATTAGCATTCTATCTGTTGTGAGTGCATGACTGAGGATGCGACGACCAAAGTAACCTTCAGACCATATAGTTATTTTATGCCAGTAGAGAATTCATCAAGTATAACAGGGTATATGCTGCTAGGTTTATAAAATATGCAATAGAACAACAAGAACAAATGAATTATTACTCATTTACTACATAAATACAATAAAGAAATAAGAATTATGACCTCTAAGTGCAAAAGGAGCATGTTCTCCCATCACCGTCATCTCAGACTTGTATGTTCCTGAAATCAACGATTATATTTATAATGATCATCATTATGTTTAATTTCTTGAGAGAGGATAACATTACACATTAGTAGAGCAGCTATCAACAGAAAATGCACAAGAAAGCAATTTTCAGGCTCCGATTCAGTATGAACTGACCGGTACATACTGAACCAGGCTCAATACCAGCATGTACATCCCCTCAAAGTAAAGCACTATTTCAAACGATTTTTTTTTTTTTTTTGAAATAAGTGGGCTTAAAATCCCACCACTTCCATTTTCATAGAAAAAAGAAGTTACAATTTCAAACGATTAAATTTATAATTTCATCATTATGTTTAATTTCTTCCGAGAGGATTCAACATTTCACATTAGTAGAACAGCTATCAACAGAAAATGCAAAAGAAAGCAACCTTCAAGCTCCGATTCAGTATGAACTGACCAGTACATACTGAACCAGGTTTAATACCAGCATGTACATCCCCTCAAAGCAAAGCACTATTTTAAACTAAAATAAGCAAATTATTAAGCACACTAGAGATTACATGATCCCAATTGTGTATCTCAATTAAAGCTTACTATTCTTCAAATAAAGAAGGAACAAAGAGATATTTAGTCCCAAGAATACCCTGATAAAACGTAGGACCGATCTACCATAGTTTGCTAAACATAAAGACTGAATGGTCAACATAGTATTTTCCTAGATTGGCTCAAAACATAGCCCATTTCCGAAAAGCTAAATAAAATAGAATAAATCAATAATCCTATGAAACCTACGATCAGAACTACATAACAAAACCAAAACAAATTTGTTCGCTCAGTCCCAAAATTTCCGCGGTCAATCTACAAAGCACATCGATTAAAGTCTCGAGGAAACTAAAATATCTCTTAATTACTGTACCAATGAAAAAGGTAAAAAGGGAACTGCATGGTACGCGAAAATCAACTGAGGTGGAAATAAATTAAATGGAAGGAGAATTACCGTTCGCCATGGCCAAGTCCAGCGTAGTCTCGCCTTCAGAGAAATCTTACAAGTTACAAGAGAGAAGATCCGCTGCGTAGAAACCTCTGCTGGTAACCTACTAACCTGGTTTTGTTTTGTTTCTCCGAGCTTTTCAGAATTCTACTTCCAATGAAACCAGAAATTTCCATATCGAACCATCTAATGGTTTTTATGGGCCGCTCGCTTTTTGTAAGGCCCGTTCTATCAAATATGAGGTGTCATCTAGGCCCAATTTATCTATCAGCACCTGCCTTCGTAGAATTGAGATCCAGTAGAATACGAATTTGGAATTCTGAATTTCTGAATACAATTGACATCCCTTGAAAAATGGGCCTATGATCTGCTAACGGAAGTAGCAACGGCCTTGACTTTATTTTGCTCATACGGACTTGGACAAATTTGTAATTAGGCCTAGTATTATTGCCAACTAATTTCGTTTCGAACGTAATTTGTTTCTTTCATGAAAAATGAAATGAATTTTTCCTTTTTGTTTAATAACGAAACGAAATAAAATACAAAACAAAGATTTTACTTTTGTCTCACTATAGTGTAAAATACCATGCAAATTCATATTTTATTGACAAATAAAATAATAAATGAAATGATTTTTTATTTGATTGGTAACTAAACGTCCAACGAAATCACTGAATTTCGTTTCATTTTATACGTTTGACGGGTATAATTACAGTAGTTCACAATATATGTGTATATATAAAAAATGAATAATAATATATATCAGTCCTACTTGCAATCATTTATCATCGCCATCAAATTGAAAAAAAAACGCGCCATTTTGGCAATTCAATAAAAAACAAAGCCCGTAATTTCATCCACTTAAACTAATATTGATTAGCTTTCTTGATTTTTGAGAACTCTTACTATTTTGTTAATGAAATTCAATAAATATGTAATTCGATATCACTATTCAATACACTATTATTATTTATGTCATTTCAATTCAATTGCATGTTATTTTGTACTAAAAATTATGTATGTTAAGTATTTTGTTATATATATAAATAATTAACATGCATAAAAAATATTTAATATGCATAATAATTATTTCAAAATAAAATAATATATAATTGAACTAAAATAACATACATATACGATATCCAATTGCGCAAGATACATAACATGCATATATCAACTATGTATGAAATAGTGATAACCGATTGCGCATTGTCCAAACATTTTTCTTTCTTAGTACCGTTTCATAGTAATTTTATAGTTTCTTTAATCTTGACGATTTTTTAATACTATGTTGCAACGCCGTTTCCAACAAGTTATTTTCTTTGGGAACTTCTCCAAAATTTGTAACAAAGCAATGTACCAAGAAGAACCGCAAAGCAGCAAAGAGTCCAAAATACATCTCTACTTATACTTGTATGTTGTATCCTTGCGTCAAGTTATTGTTGCATTAATTAACCTCTATACCAAACTCCGGGCCCCACTTGGCATATACTACCACACGGTTGACCAAAGAGATATATTCACAACAACCGAAATCAGACCAAAGCACGCACCGGAACAGAAGTTTCTCTCCTTCCCCGCCTCGCTTCGTACCTCTCTCTCTCTCTCTCTCTCTCTCTCTCTTCCTCGTTTCCTTCATCCCCAATTCACTTCTCTTGGCTTCAAACCAAACCCTAATTGTAAGATCAAGATCCAGCCCCCATGTCGTGGGGCCTGGGCTGGAAGCGCCCATCGGAGATCTTCCATCTCTCCCTTGACTATGGCGACCTTCCCCTTCCCGATCCTGAACCCCCCACCAACGAATCTACCTCCGATGCCGACGTAGATGCAAATGCGTATGATCTAGGGTTTCGGATCTCTCTCGACTGGTCATCCGCTGATGATGAAGAAACTGCTGCTCTCCGCCTCCAATCACAGCTTGTGGTCGCGCTTCCACCCCCTCAGGACACAGTAATTCTCTCTTTGAACACACCAGATGGACAGGAGAATGGAGGTGATGCAAATGGAGATGGGAAGCATGAGGATCGGGTTATAAGTGTTGACATGAAAGTGGTTAAGAGGAGGGAACCGCTTAGAGCAGTTAAAGTCTCTAGACCTGTTGGATCGGGTCAGCAGACAGATGGAAGTGGAGTTCTTGTCAGATTAATTAGCACGGAGAAAGAGGGTGTACCATACTTATTTGATCACTGGAAAACCGTCAGTGTTTTAAGCTTGTGTGGTTGTGGCTTATCGGTTAGTATCTCAATCTTAGCAAATCGTAGGTTATTATTATTATTGTTACTTAAAAGTTCAATATACTTCTGCATTGCCATGTAAATCATTGTAATTCTTTTTTTTTTCTGGATTGGGCAGTGTCATGCACTTTCCTTGAAGGGTTTGATTTGAATGCGATTATCATTATGCTGGTGTACCATCATTTATCATTAAACTGGAATTAGTTTGTCTATGTACTCTCCACAGAGAGAATAAATTTTCTTACTGCAGTATGATTTATTTTCAAACAAAATATGTAGGCATTTCCTGTGGAACTAATTACTCGATTGCCTCAACTCGAAAAGCTGTATCTTGATAGTAACAAGCTAACAGTGTTACCCCCTGAGCTTGGTGAATTGAAAAGCCTTAAAGTGCTCAGAGTTGACAACAACATGCTGGTTTCTGTTCCTGGTACATTTTAAGTAAACTTGAAATGCTTCAGCATTCAGAAAAAAACAAAAGAATTTTTTTTTATCAAATTAGGTGTCAGAGGAAGGTAGCATAACTTTTTTCCAATTTGTCTCCCCTTTTGTTGCCAGTTGAGCTTAGGGAATGTGTTCTGCTGGAAGAACTATCTCTTGAATACAACAAGCTCATTCGGCCACTTCTTGATTTCAGGTCAATCATCCAGAAACCCAACTTTTACATAAACTCTGTGACTTCATCCAGAAAATCAACTTTGCCGGAAAAAAATCTGTCATTTCATTCCATTTTTCTGATCTCTTCTACAAAAGTTCTTAGCCTTATCATTTATTCTCAGTTCTATTGCAGGGCTATGTCTGAACTTCAAGTTTTGAGGCTATTTGGTAACCCTCTAGAGTTTCTCCCTGAAATTTTGCCTTTGAAGAAATTACGGCATCTATCTCTTGCTAATATTAGAATCGAGGCAACTGAGAATTTGAAAACTGTTTCCGTGGAGATTGAGGTTTTTTTTTTTCTGTACTCTTTCAATTTCTCAATGTAGAGCAGACCGTTAGCCACATTGTTGTTGAAAAATTATCGAAGTCACTTGTATAGTGGTACCACAAAAGGTTAATGAACTACTGGATAATATGCCCGTAGCCCGAAGATGTTGCTAATCTTTGTACATCTTGTGTATTGTTTACCTTGAGTCCCTATGAAATTACCTGTATTTTTTCAGTCTCCTGCTTACTTAATGATCTTTAAGGCCACCTGCTTTTATTGCGATTAAATATGAGTATGTATCTGCTGTTATTCCGAGGGGATAACAGGCCCTGTTATTCCGCTGCCGACCGTCCGATTTAAACGACCAGTACAGATGAACTGCATGGGACCTTCCGTATTATGTAAAATATTTGCGAGATTGAAAATAAATGGTCAGATGTGAAATAACAGGCCCCATTATTCCCTCGGAATAACAGCAGACATGAAATCATTAAATATCAAGTTCAAATTTGGGTCAGTGAAGATCTCAATATTTTACCCTCTAGCCCTTTGTATTATCTTTTGTCAACAATTTGTATTTGGATGGCGAATGGTGGTGGTGACTGATGATCAAAACTGTTGAGACCAAAACCAGAAGTTCGAAGCTTCTGGGACCATTTGTATAATTTACTTGATTGTAGTTCTCCAAGTATGACTGATATTCAGCATATCTTGATTCTAGGATAGCAGCTCATATTTTCTCGGGCCAAAGTCCAAGCTGAGTGCCTTCTTCTCTCTCATATTTCGATTTTCTTCATGCCACCACCCACTACTAGCATCAGCTTTGGCTAAAATTATGGAGGATCATGACAGTCGCATGGTCATCAGCAAGGAAGAGAGTGCTGTGCGCCAGCTCATCAGCATGGTCAGCAGTGATGACCGCCATGTTGTAAGTCGTAAGCATCACTTATGATAATCTTATTACTAAAATTTCCTGCCAACATTTTGTGCCAGTAGCCTCACAGCTAGAAAATTGCAGGCCACAACTCCCACACCCTTTGGAACCTCAAATCCAGATCCAGTTTTAAAAGTGTGCAACAGACCCAAGTCAATATTACAAACAAGCACACAAATAGAACTAAAAAGTACAATGAAGAAGAAAAAAAAAAGAGGTATAATTGACTAAGACAAAGATGAGATACTTTTTAACCCTTTTCTGATTGGGAACACAACCTAGTTGCTGGTTGTGGAAAGTGGCAAAGATCTGTGAGATATAAGCAGTAACTTCTGTTATGCCAGAATAGTGTAATAAATACTAATAAGCTATATTCTCTATCTCAGATATAATGCAAGCAAAGGGAAAAAAAATGTATTCTTATTTGGCCCAGCATTTCTTTCGGTTGAGCTTTCTCTTTTATTAGATTTTTTTTTCAAATATATAGGTTGAACAGGCGTGCATCGCTCTTTCTTCACTAGCATCAGATAAATCTCTTGCAATGCAACTACTGAAATGCGATATAATGCAACCAATTGAATCTGTTCTCAGATCAACCAATGAAGAAGAACTAATCTCTGTATTGAAAGTGATGGTGATACTAGCCTTTGTTTCTGATAATGTGGCCCAGAAGTTGCTCACCAAAGATGTTCTTAAGTCATTAAAGACACTTTGCGCGAATAAGAACTCTGAGGTTAGTTATTTTTCTCATAGAGTTGAAGTACTTAATAATAAGTTGAGTGATCAATTTTTCTGGTATAAACCTGTGCTGGACCTCTGACTATTGCATGACAAGACTAGCCAGCAGTGTACTAGTTTTCCTTCGACTGTTACCTAATATGTCACAATGAATAGACGATATTGTTTTCTACATCTGTTTTAAACTTTTAATGAATGGTTGACAGAAACATTTGGCCTTTGTTTGGTTACAACTGCTTGACAAACCTGGTATAGCAGACTTTTGCTGTTTTTACACAGATATCAACTTCTTTGGTGCTTATTTTCCATTTTTTTCCAGGTGCAACGCCTGTCACTGATTACTGTAGGCAACTTGGCGTTCTGTACAGAAAACCGAAGAGTTCTGACACAATCAGAAAGCCTGCGGGATCTGTTGCTTCGTCTGACTGTTGCGCCTGAGCCTCATGTTGCAAAGGCTTCTGCACGTGCTTTAGCCATTTTTGGCAAGTTAAACTGGAACTTGTTCTTTTCAATAAGGAGCACCAATAGTCAGTTAATCAGTTGACCAAAAAAAGAGAAGAATAACTGAAAGAAAGGAAAACTTGTAGGAATGTGAAATTGAAGTTGTTGGATCCTGTAGAACAACGTTTCTAAGGAAATAAAAAAATATGTATGTACTTATTTTACCTCACAGAGAAGAAATTCATGTTGGAGTTGATAAGACAACTTATGAGGTTCTAGTGAAAGCTAAAAGAATGTTGTAGGTGTCATTTTCCATGGGGATGATTCTTTTGAATTTTCCCTCTGAAAATTGTGGTAGCCTAATAGCTGGAATCTTTTCCTCAAGTTATCTTTTCCTGTAGAAAAGTTCATTTTTATAAACTTACCTGTATTACCAAAAGTGCCTTTTTGTTTTTAAGTTTGTGTTATTAATATTGATGCACAATTCATTGGCTTCGATATAAATTAGCTGATGAAAGAAGTATACATTATTTATCAGGAATCCTTATATGGACCCCACACAAGCACAATAAAATAGAAAGTAGCAAGAGGCCATAAGAAATTTATTGTTATTAGCCTTCCCTCTGCAGCTTGTTACTGATACTTGACTTATACCACTGAAAGGCTATGGTGTTAGCAACCATTTAATTCTTTACGAAAAAATTGTATATTTTTTCCATATTGTAGCAAAAACTAACACTTATATCAATACACAATTACAGGAGAAAATGAGAACTTGCGACGGGCAATAAAGGCGAGGCCGGTTGGAAAGCAAGGTCTCCGCATACTCTCTATGGACGGAGGTGGTATGAAAGGTCTTGCCACTGTGCAAATGCTTAAGCAAATCGAAGAAGGAACTGGCAGAAGAATACATGAGATGTTTGACCTAATATGTGGCACATCCACTGGTGGTATGCTTGCAGTTGCCCTTGGCATCAAGTTAATGACGTTGGACCAGTGTGAGGAAATTTATAAGAATCTCGGTAATTGTTCTTGTGATTTTGCACTTACTGTAGAAGATAACTTCTTCTGTTAAAGGCTCGGAATTATTCTTGTGAGTTTGCTCTCTTGCAGGAAAGCTCGTATTTGCAGAGCCTATACCAAAGGATGAGGCAACATCATGGAAGGTGGCGCTGGACCAACTATTCAAAAGCTCTTCACAAAGCTTTCGAGTTGTTGTACATGGATCCAAGGTATCTGTCAATTCTCTCTTTCATGTATATATGTAATTTTCCAATAACAAAATTTTGTTCTGTTTTCCCTCTATAGTAAAGTATAATAAAATTTCCTTATAGCGAATATGCTTAGGGCTAGTTCACACAATTAGTATACATTAACAATCAATTCAATATTTTATTATATTTTTCCTCCATGGTAAAGTATAATAAAATTTCCTAGATCGTTCTTACAAATATCCATTAAGTTGCATACTTGCCAATGACATATGAACACAATCAAGCCTGTACTGATGTGGGCATGGTCTGCAGCACAGTGCAGATCAGTTTGAGCGGTTACTGCAGGAGATGTGCGCTGATGAAGATGGTGATCTATTAATAGAGTCAGCTGTGAAGGGCATCCCGAAGGTCTTTGCTGTATCTACTCTGGTCAGCACTGTGCCAGCTCAGCCTTTCCTTTTCAGGAACTATCAGGTGTGAAATCCATTTTTTCTTGTTGTTTCAGTGTGTAATGTCTAACTAGGAGTCCGTCTCAAACAGGGTAAGCTGCTTGTAAGCAAGCAGCATAGTTGAGATTTTGTATTCCTACTATTGTGCTAAAATACTCGTACACAACTCACAAGTGTGAAAAGATAAAAAATTTCAAGCATGTCTAGCCGAAACATGACAAGTTTGCCAATGAATTGTTTAAGATATTTTGTAAAGTAACTTGTCGGTATAGAATTAATATTGAATTCTCACAAAATATTAGGTTATTACCAAAATGTTTCTAAAGGGAGAGTTCTGATGTTTATACATACGGTTCAACATTCAGTCTCATTTTTCTCTACTGTCTTTTGTCCATGCAGTATCCTGCTGGTACCTTTGAAGTGCCAGCAGGAACAGCTGAGAGTCCTGCAGTAAGTACCATTGGAATGACTACCAATGCCAATGGGACCTACAGACGAGGTGTTTGCATTGGAAGCTGTAAGCACAAAATTTGGGAGGCTGTGCGTGCTTCATCTGCTGCACCTTATTATCTTGACGATTTTTCAGATGGTAAAATTTATTAATGTCTACTATATTGATTTAGTACTTATCTAGTTTCATGTACATAAAACAGAGATATAGGAAAATTATAATTTCGGTTTCAATGCTATTCCAGTTTGGGAATCTTGCTGCCATTATTGTATTGCGATCTTTAAACCAGCAATGTTAATAGAAATCAAACAACAAAAATTTGCCAAAGAAAATAATGAAGAAAACCAGAATCAATCTGTATGAAGTGGTATGTCTGATGCTGCTAATATTTGTTTTAGGCATCTTAAGATGGGTTTCTGGGATCTCAATAGCATGAACTAGTTTTCGCATATTGCAGATGTAAACCGTTGGCAAGATGGAGCCATTGTAGCCAACAATCCCACTATTTTTGCAATTAGAGAGGCACAGCTTCTTTGGCCTGATGCAAGAATCGATTGTCTTGTCTCTATCGGGTGTAGCTCAGTCCCAGCTAAGGTAATTTTTTCATTCCTTTCATTTCTTTGTTTTTTCTTACTTCTGCTTTTTAATCTATTTGATCTCATCAGTTGGACTGATAAAGAAAATAATATTTGTCATTTTTTAGCCAAGGAAAGGTGGATGGAGGTACCTGGACACTGGCCAGGTTTTAATTGAGAGTGCATGCTCAGTGGAAAGAGTGGAGGAAACATTGGACACACTGATGCCAATGCTACCTGACATTCAGTACTTCCGGTTTAACCCAGGTAAAGCAATTGTGGCACATATAAGTTGTGAATTTAGTGATCAAGGCAGGAGAATGAGAGAAAAGCTATTATAACAACACAAAAAGTTACAAATCCCCAGAAAGCACATGCTTTGAAAGAAAAACCGCGCAAACAAATATATGCATGTACTTCAGTTCTGGTGCCCCTGTATGTGCCAGATATTTTGCATGTATTGGGTGCAAGGTCTTTGCACATAACCTACCAAATTGTTTGCCTTGCATAGGAAAATAATCAGTAAACCTACAAACAAGATGTATTGTATGAGCAACTAAAGCTATACAATTTTCCTTTTGCAAAATTATTTGGTAAACCAAAACTATTTAAGCTGTAGTTATCTTTGTGGACAGTTGATGATAGGTGTGGAATGGAGCTTGATGAGACTGACCCTACTAATTGGCAAAAACTGGAAGCTGCAACTGAAGATTACATACAAAAAAGCTCTCGGGCTTTCAAGAGTTTATGTGAAATACTAGTACCGAGATACCAAAATGAAGACAAGCCACCAATGGAGAACTCAAAATCTAAGCCATTGTCCAAATTTAATCCATCTAGTATAGGTACATCTATCCCAACCAACAGCGTATCTTATTGCCAAAAGAGTGCCTGACAATGTGATTATTTGTCCTGACAATGTTTTTTCAAATCAATTCAAATAAAGTTATAAAAAAGTAACACACACACACACACACACACACACACATATATATATGTTATGAACTATCAATAGCTACAATCAAGTTCCATACAATTTTCATATAGTTTGATGATGAATCAAGGGCCTTTAGTTCTGTACTACTGAAATTTCAAGTAACTTGATGTACGGAAAATACAGAGACGTGATATCATGCTCATAATATTGGATTTCAAACTTAGGTTTTAAATTTGAAGTTTATCAAGCGATCCCTCTACTTCTTATTTTGATATCCATATGTATGGTGAAAAATACACAAAATCTTATATAATTTTATAGACACATGACCCGACCCGAAACCCAATCTGATCTCGCCCAACCCGACAGGGCGACCCGACCCATGACCCGAAAGTTGTCGACGCATGATGACCCAAAACCCGATCCGACCTCATCCGACCCGACTCCAACCCGACTATTGTAGACAGTCAAACAAACCCGGCCGGAACCGATCCGACCTGAACTCGTCCGACCGATCCGACTTGCCACCTCTACATAGGATAGGCTTGATTTTTTTCCGTCAAATCTTCCAGAACTTAACAGATTGAAGTTTACCATCTGACACTGCACAGCAGATATTTTCGAGCATTCTTTCCTGAACAATATTTAAAGAACATAATGGGTTATTCTTTTTCCTTTACTCTCCTGTGGTCATATCATTCTTGTTTACACCAGGATTAGGTGAAACTGGACCAACATTAGGCTGGAGACGAACTGTTCTCCTTGTCGAGGCCTCATACAATGCCGACTCGATCAATTCCTCAAACCATGCCCGATCACTTGAAACCTTCTGCATGCAGAATGGGATTCGCCTTGCCATAATGACCCGCTCGCCTGTCTTCACGAAGCCTGCTAGTACATTGACAACACCGATCACCTCTCCATTGTTCACCGGAAGCTTCCCCTCCAGTCCGCTCTTGTACAGCCCTGAATGCGGACCGCAGCGGACGAATCGGATTGATCTGGTCCCACCTCTCAGCCTGGATGGTCATCCGATGGCTAAATATGCTTCGCCACCTGGTTCACCTGTGGTATCTAGAGAGCCCGGTGTACATGTCAGGCCATTATATGACAAGTTGCAGAATTTACCACACATTGGGGTTGTACACTTGGCACTACAAAATGACTTGACTGGGTCAATATTGAGGTGCGTTTGTTTGGTCTCTTTCTAATGGTATAGTCAAAGCAATTGTTAGCATACTAGTTAGTTTGCTTAGGTAAGTATTTTATGTCAGTAAGTTGTAGTAAGCTTTATTCTGTATATAGAAAAAGGAAACACCCCATAATACCCGTCCATCCGTCCAGCTCAAGTTGAAAGAGAGTGAAAACAAGAAATAAGAAATAATTGGCAAAGGAAGTCCAGGTAGAAAAAATGATTCCGGATAGATTTAAAAGAAGATGAGGATCCAAACAACTACAAGAGTGTAATTTTGTGAACCAAAGATATATCCAATATGACCACTGCCATTGGACGAAATCTAAGTGATGGAAAGCTCTTTTTCGACAGCTGGCAGAATGATGTGTTTGTGGTGGCGGAACCAGGTGAGTCAGCAGATAGATTCATTCAGTCTGTCAAAACAAGCCTCTCTTCAGTGCTGCAGGGCCGCAAGAGGAAAGAAGCTTATGATGACTTGTCAAAGATTGCATGCTTGTCCGACTTGGTTGCCAAATGGCCTTCTTTCCTGATCGGTGGTATCCTCCATCGTTACATCGGCCGCCAAACTCAAGTATGACCACTTTCTCTTTGGCTTGATCCTTGCAGCAGCTGCCAAGTATATGAACTCTTTTTTTCCAAAAACCTTTCTCTCTCTCTCTCTCTCTCTCTCTCTCTCAAGCCTCTCAAAGCAGGTACCTAAGGCTTTTCAACCTTGACAGCATCTAGTCGTATTGAGAACTCGAAAGTCACCTAGCCTATTTTCTTAGGGCCTTTCAGTCATCTTTTCCATGTGGGTGTTTGAGACTCAAAAAAAAAAGAAATAGTTGTTGGAGTGGTTTGAATTTTTCTTTGATTTTGTGTTAAATTGTCATTGGTGTGCTCTATGAAATAATGCTGACATTTGGTTTCGCGATGTTTTGGAGCTTCATGTGCTGGCATCTTATATTATAACTTGCATGTACCTTGTCATTTAGGTCATGGATGACAATCAAGAAATTGGTGCGTTCATGTTTCGGAGAACAGTACCTGCTGTACACATGACATCTGATGATGTTCGTTGTATGGTAAGTTCAAGTATTGTTGAAGTTTTCAAGTACTATATTTTACTATTACTGTTAAGGCTGACACATAAATTCCAAATATTTAGGTCGGTGCATGGAGAGATCGAATTATAATCTGTAGCGGTAAATATGGCCTTGCATCAAGCCTAGTGAAAGCCTTCTTACACTCGGGTGCAAAGGCTGTGATCACCTCTTCTGCCCAACCACCTGACTCAGAAAGCATAAAGATACATGGAATTGGTTCCATTCCAGAACCTGCACCTGGTCTTGAAAATGGTAAATTTGTCATTGGAGACGAAGAAGAAGAAGAGGAGGCTGAAGGAGAAGAGTTAGAGAAGGATGAAAAGGAATCATCAGAGCCATTGAGCCCTGTCAGTGACTGGGAAGACAGTGATGTAGAAAAGAATCCCGGATCCCAGGTTGTCAGTGGTTGGAATGATGATGAAGAGTTGTCTCGGTTTCTGTGTGTTTTATATGACAATTTATTTCGGGAGGGAGCTAGAGTAGAATCTGCATTGCAATTGGCAATTCGTGCACACCCAAAATTTAAATATACTTGTCATATCTGAATCGATTGAATTATACATATTAAAGTTAATAATATTATATAAAAATAAGTTAAACAATATGCGACAATCCACTGAGTTGGCCCCCATGTTATAGAGTATACATGTCCAGGCGCATAAGGAAAATTTTGCTGTGAATTGAAAACATTGTTGTATGATTGTATAATCTATTATGTGAAATAAATATGTTGTGAATGCATGTGATATGTGATTTAATGAAATGAACCGCATGTTTTGGCATTTAAATCAGTAATTCAAGTTTTGCGATATTGTTCAATGGGATACTGAAAGCTATCATGAAGCAATATTGCTACAAAGGTCAACACCAACCTTTTTTTGATGGAAAATTGAGGGTCAAGCCCTCTAATTTTTTTTATCATTAAGTATGATCTTGCAAAATTAAAGAAAAAGAAACAATTAGTGACAAGGTTACTATACTGGTATCTGGAGCAAGAAATTCATGTTCATATCACAAAAAAAAAACAAAGAAATGCAAAAAAGCTACTTGATCATCTTTGGTTCTCCTTGCACTCGAACTAGTATTGAAGGTGTTGTGCGATTGTTTTTCTTGTACTGGAACTAGTATTGCTAATGCTCTTGTTGTACTCCAGCCAGTATGGATCATGTTTTGAATCCATTCTGAGCGCCTGAATGTTGGTTCTCAGCCTAGAATTGGTTTGCATGATGTTCAGTGAGTGCCCCCAGCTGCAATCCTTAAACTGGGCATTTGCCGAAGTTCCTCGAGCACTTCGGAAGCTAGCTGGCTAAAATGTTTTTCCTTTCATTCACTAGAAGTTGTGAGAAGTGCATGTGAGTCACCAGAAAGATATTGTCGCTTGTATGTGGTTTCTGGCCAGCCGTTCATAATTTCTGCCATGTAAGCTCGCAAAATTACTGCCAGGATGCATCTGTGGAACAAGCGTGCTGCCGATTCGACCGCTCTTCTGCACATGTAGAGACAATGGGGATATACCATCCTTTGCTGATGAGATCATCGATGGTTGGGAGCTTTTTTGCAAGTTTATCCATGCAAAGATCATTGTCCTGAAAGGCCTCTTGATGCGCCATAAATTTTTCAAGATGCTATCTGGAAACGGCCTCATCATTAGAAATCTGTAAGCCGAGTTAGAAGAAAATTGCTTCGTTTGTGTTTCTGTCCATTGCCTTGGACTCTTTGTGTGCATGCTTGAAAAATCGGTATCAAATGTGCGATGCTTCTCCAGAAAGCGGATGGCTGACGCATAGACCATGGTTGAGTGCCGTGTTCTATGACTTGCTTCCACCAGTGGTTATCCGTGGTTTCCCATTGCCATAGCCATTTCAACATGTAGCTAGTGTTTGCCACATGTGTATCTCTTACACCTAAGTCTCCCGCTTTTCTGGGTTTTGTCAGTGCCGCCCAACTGACTAGGTGCATTTGATTTGTTTGTTGATGGCCTCTTTATGCCCATTCCAAATGACTTCCTCATCATTCTATCGATTGATTTTGCGGTACATTTTGGCAATAGAACTTCATGTCCAGTTTAGCTGATTTTCTATTCTAATTTTTAAAGGAGGAGGGATATAATGCCTCCATTTTTGTGTGCCTTCATGGTGTCTTCAAATCTACATCATTCAATGAATGATGTAGATTTAATTGCATAGAAAGATGTGCATGATGAATAGTGTGGATTTTGAAGGCGCAATGAAAGCACACAAAAGCGGAAACATTATATCCCTCCTCTTTTTAAAGTGCATAACAAATCAAAATTTAATCTTACTTACAGTGACCGAGATTTAATAAAAACTAAAAAGTATACAATATCCCTTCATAATTCTAATATTCAAGCCTCGATAAAATGGAAACAAGACAACAACTCGTCCTAATTTAAATATTACATCACTAGGATAATTCAACTCTGGAAACAAAACAAGCCAAACGAACAAAGAAAACAAAATGAAGCTCAGCAAAATTGATTGAGAAGGAATCAATCGACTATTTTGGAACCTTGAAACCGAGAATGAACTCCCTGATCTCATCACTTGCTCTATCTAACGCGGTCCTTCCATTGACATCCTTAACGTCATACTTTGCACCGGCTCTCAACAATTCCTCGATTTTCGGTTTGTCGCCTTCAGAGGCCGCCATCATGAGAAGAATATCCACTGGATGGATGTCTTGGTTCAAGAGTGCTTCCATTTTGTCATACGTTCCCTCAACTGCTAACATTCCCATGTAATTGAAATACTACAAGTAATAAATGAAAATTTTAGTTTTAGCACAAGATGACTGCATGTTAAAAATGTAGCTTATAAATTGAAAGACATGCAAATAAAATATTTATATGATTAGTGTAATTTTCTTTTTCTTTGAACTTTTAAGTTTCCATAGATAAACAGAGAGACAAAATTAACAAAACATAAAATCCAACATTCTAGAAAATAAATTCAGGTGAACAGAACAAATTTCAAATTTGAAACTTGAAATTACAATTAATAACCTGTTCGACATCATCTCGGTCGAAATCATCTCTAGACTGGCTACCATAAATGCCAGCTCCCTCAGCATCTTTGTTTCCGAACCTGAACCAACAGGTTACTGTTGACCTTCTGACAGTGGGTCCCACCTTGGAGCTGCGCTTTAAAGCTCCTACACAGCCCTGCCTTTTGGTGAGAGATAGAAATCGAGGGCTCAGCTCTGCACCAGCAGTTTTACAAGATATGGTTTGAGGTGAGAGATGGTGTGGTAATGTACAAGCAAAGGAAGCCATTGCTTTGTTTCTTGCTTTCAATTTTTCTTATCTATTTCTATATATTTGGTTGGTGAGGAAAGGCTCATGTGTCATGGCACTATGGGAAGATCCGGAGACTGGAGAGAGTCTTTTTTCTCTTTTTTTTTTCTTTGCTCCATGTGAATTACGATTTCCATATGGATAAGTTGAATTATAAGTTAAATTGTCTATTTGGGCCCTATAGAGCCCAGGAGGGACCAGGTTGGGCCTAGGATGGTGCTTAATTTATCTTCGCTTTTTGCCCTTAAATGCTAAATGTCTCTTTAGCACTCTATTTATTTCTCCAATGGTAGAGTAGCATCATTTCCATATAACATAACTCAAGAAATTAAAACTGAAAGTGACTTCACATGTAACAGAACTCAAGAAATTAAAACTGAAAGTAATAGAAGTTCATAGTTGGCAACATTTTGAGAACCAATTCTTTATCTAGTGACTAAGAGCAACCATGTGAAAAGTCTTAGATTTGAAATTCGGATGAAAGACTTAAGTTCATTTAAATTTAAGTAGCTTAACTTTCATCTTTATATAAAAAAAATAGTTGGTAGCTTTCTCTTATAGCCCATTTGTTTTGAGGATAGGCTCTTGTTACGCAACATTATTTAAGAGAAATTAGTTGAGGTAAAATAGCATGTAATATAACTAAATGGACAAAATAAAACCCAAATTAGAGAGTATTTAGTGCAGGAATTGTCGGCTCTGCTCTATACTCATATCATAGCAATACACACAGTACTAACTGCAAATAATACCATTACTCGAAACGAAAAAAAATAATACCAAATTAACAAAAAAAAAAAAACATAAAACAGGAAACTAGATACTATAAGATGTGATCAAAATTCCACAAAATATAAGCTATAATAATTGATAAACTAGCCTTAAAGGCATTTTTAAGGCATATCTCAATAACTCAATAATACACAAAACGTCCCTGGTTCAATTCCACATACAACAAAGTAATGGAAAACTATGACTACTGCTCCACAAAAAAAGGCCAAAATTTTATCATGCAATTGACTCGGAAAGCTTGGAGAAACCAAGCTTCCTAAGCCTTCTACTCATTGGATTGTTACATTTCAAATCCACCACCTCTACCGCATTTAAATGTCCCTTCTTCCCACTTTTTGCAACACCAGAGCTAGAATTTTGGTCGGTACCAGCACCACCCCCTCTCAGCATGGGTGCATCACGACCACTCTTGGCACTCCTTGGCAACTTATCAGCTTCTTCCTTTGACAAGTTACTCTTTTTGGGACTTACTATTTTCTTAGGATTAGCACCACAAGGGACAGAAACAGGACTTGACTGGTGCTTCTTACTTTTTGTATTAGCTTGAGAAGAGGAGGCAGCGGCATCTTGAGGGGTAATTTGGGTAAATTTGACATTGTCTAGTTCACGGGACATGAGAGATGAAACTGTACCAGTGGAACCCACTTTAACTACAGGACTTGCATTTGAATCTGAAGTAGCATTTACATTTGAACTGAAATTTTCGAGTTTGGTGGGATGAGGCATAGTTTACCTT
Source organism: Eleocharis quinqueflora (assembly GCA_964058865.1). Classification (NCBI taxonomy): domain Eukaryota; kingdom Viridiplantae; phylum Streptophyta; class Magnoliopsida; order Poales; family Cyperaceae; genus Eleocharis; species Eleocharis quinqueflora. Next base: position 51,459 of record CAXKVX010000310.1, read on the forward strand.
GCAAAGAAAAAAGTGGTATCATTACACACAGACATACTAAACAAAAAAGGGGGAAATGATACCAAAAATGGGGGAAAATGTAGCTTACTTTCCAGTTCAAACTATCTAAATAACTGTACCATAATAAATTAATAATCACCTACCAAAGGTCATCATGTGTTATCTATATGTACTTCGTAGCTGGTACCAACTGGTAACATACCAACAACCCTTATGGAGACAGGAGATTATAATCCTTACCGTTACCAGTACAGTGACTGATATTGGCAGATAAGACTCACTAGAGATTTACCAATGCAGTATATGAAAGAGCAAAACTTACCCACCACTACTGACACCTAATAGGAAACCAAAATAAGTACTGACACCGTTATGTAACGGAAGTTATTGTACCAGACTGGACAACAGATGATAACAGTGGAGTGTTGTGCAATGACATACGAAAGCTTCAAAAAAAATACCAACACTCGATCTATTTATATACCATACAAATCAGTGGCCTAATTTATTCCTTCCCTGGCTTTTATTATTTTCCATACTCCTCTTACTTTGTTCTAGGTTGATCGAGAGCCGTTCGATTGATAATTTGGTTTTCCCCCTTGTAAATTTGTTTCGAACTTTTATAAACAGTTGTTTCCTTTCTCCCAGCGTAAATTCGTTCTTTGACTTATCTACAAATCTACAATCATTGCAAGTACAAGCAGCTTTCACCTTACTTTAAAACAACAAAAAGAGAAGCAAAACAGGGTGAGCTTTTCTATTTTTCCAACAAATTTTAAAAAAACCAAAAATGAAAAATACAGGAAATACTAGATATATATGCTAAGGCCTCACCTAAGACCAAAGGCGAATCTCTACTTTCAGAAAGCACCACCGATCACACCAGAAAAACTGAACCCAAAATAGAGTGAGAAAATATGGTGAGAAAGGAAGAGAGAAACTAGCTGAGAGAGAAACAAGAAATGTGAAATAAAAGCATCTGGATTTATTTAGAAAGTGTGTTACCTCGTGAAGTGGGACAAACTAATATACCCCTTGCCTCACCTCTCTCATTGTCGCCGTCGTGTTGTTTCACGCGTATCTGTCGCCTGGTACTATGCAATTAATTGGTGTGTATGTGACTATGTTACAAGCTTTGCAGAATGGTCCTTCTGTTGTGCAGAAATTAAATGTACACCTTTAACAACTGTGCATTGTTTTCTGCTGTAATATGTAATTGTAAATCTTCATAAACTAATAAGGATTCTATGTTTCATGAATTACGCTTTTAACATTTTATAAGTATTTTCCAATTCATTTCAGCATAAATATGGATGCATAACATGCATACATCACATGAGAGAAAATAATATTTCAAACAATAGAATCTAAGAACTCGGTGACGGAATCAGTTTGTATCCAATGAGGTCAAAGAATTCCACTCAAATTTCATATTTGAAGAAAATTTCATTGTGACATAGTCTTGAGTATTTTCTTCTAGCTATTTTTAGTTAATAAAATTATGTGATGATCTCACTGAGACAAAATCTTGATTTCGCTACCGAGAACCTGTGTATTATGTTACTTCTTTCTCTTTTTGTTATTGGATATTTTAACAGTTGAAAAAGCTTAAAATGTAAATATACTGATCTAGTTTTAGAAAGTGAACTATAACTGAAATATTATGAGTTGTTTATTGATGCGATGAATATATATTATGATAAAAATTATATTAGCGTTGGATCTCCTTTCGTCTAATTTTTTTTTACTAGAAAGTGGATTATACCCACATGTTAAAGTCCTACTTTATTACAGAGTCTAAAAAAAGCATTCAAATATCAAACCAATTGATATAAGGAACTAACTTATCATCATCAAAATCTAAAAAAACTCAACCTAACAAAACATCTAAATCTCATCATCATCAAGGAACTAACCTATCATCATCAAAAACTAACCAAGTATCAACCTATCACATCATGACAGACCAAAAACATACAAACATTCACACAACATACCGTATCATGAAAAAATAGAAACTAAACAGTCAAAAAACAATTTTTAGAAGAAAATATTTGATTCCTGCAGCAAATCACTCTTAGTTTGTTTTGATCTAGACGAGGGAGCCCCCATACGATACTGTAAAGCCTCCAAGTTGTTCCTTATTACCATCTCTTCCATCTGATTTCCTATCCTTAGTGTAAGGTTGGGAAGATTGGTGACATTCTGAAGGAGTATCAAATGAAGCTTAAGAAAAATATTACCATTGTTATTTTGACACCAGAAGGATAAAATTTAATGATATGTAAAACTAATCCTCTTAAAGATCTAGGTGCTTTGTCAGTAAAACAAAACTTATTTCTTTCTAATCAAACTTACCAGATAACAGCTCTTCTGATCAGCTCAACCAATAAAACTTCCTTTAAAGAAATCAATGCATCGATTCTCCATAATTCTTCTAGAGTATTATACTGAAATTCAAAATTATTATAACGACCTATCAATTGCAAAATCTTCTTAATAAAAAAGCAATCTAAAAATAAATATAATACTATATATCTAATTCATATAATACTATCTAATGAAGAATGATCTAAAGAAAAATCAGACAGAATAACAATAAGCTTACTCCATTCCTCACATAATATTCCTCTAAGTTGTCTAGTAAATTCTAAATGAATAGTATCATCTCTAAAAACCTGATTGACAGTAATTGTGGGAAACATTGTGACCTAAAATTACGTTTGACTAAGTTACTATGAAAATTTTGTATTCAGTGCGGCCAAATTAGATAAAAATATCAATCTTAATTAGATAGGAAATTTTTTCCAATAAAATGCATGTTCGAAACAATTAGACAATTTCAGCGAGATTAATGTAGAAATTTTGAATCATTTTGTAATTCAAGAAATCAAACAAACACAAACTTCGTTTCACAACGGCACATTCGAAAAAAGGGTCAAGCTTTTTAACATTTTAATTGTCCACAAAAACACTTCAGCAATTTCTACACGAAATACATGATACTAATTAATTTCTAAATCAAAATATAATTCTCAAAATATTTACGAAGTTAGAAGCATATTATTAAAGCTTATCAGTCATTATATAATAATTAAAATCCCATAGATAATGACTATAATCAAAGAATGATTATAAGTCCATAATAACTATAGTCAATTATTATTCCTCAAAAATGCTAAAATTTAACATTTTATGATCAATAATAATTGACTATAATAATCATTGAAAAGCCAAGTATCACGGCATCGTTGCATGCAAGTGTATTGTTGGTACTGTCTGACAGCTTCTGTCAGCTCAAATCGAAAAAAAAAAGTGTATTGTTGGTAATTTATTTTCTGTACCATATTCGAATGCTCTTTTTACTAAAGCTGGAAAGAACATTAGACACAAGAAAAAGTTTCTTCATACTAACACCAGTACTCCAACTTACATTTTTACCTCGTTAAACTAACGGTAAAGCTTTTATTTAATAAAGTATTTCAATTAATTATATTAACTTCCTTTTACCTTGAGTCAACAAAATTTGTACACATTCATCATGGATACAATATATAATTTATAATTTATTAGAGTTGAGAAAGTGGCATGGCGAGCAGGCAACCAAGTTGTCACTTGTCAGTACTTGTGATATGCATCATTTTTTCAAGATGTAATCTAATATTTCTCACATATACTATTAATAATTGAGTGCAAAACCAAACCGCTGTTTTGTCAGCTTCAGTAATCATCAATCTCTAGTCATGGAAAGAGAAATGATCATGTTCCCAACAAAGACAAACTGGATTTGTTTGTTTCCACAGTTTCTAACAATAATAAAAATAAAATAAATATCGTCAAACATTTGGGAAAAAAATCACTAAAATAATATTTTTGACTTCGAAATTAACTCTGAAATCACAGTCTCAATACATTATCAAAATTACTGATTCCAAAATTAATTTCGAAAACAATATCTCTGAACATATAGCAACGCGGTAAGGTCAACAGTTAATTTTTTTTTTTTTTTGGTTTTCAGCACTTCGCTAGAGAGCTGTGAGGAGAGTGTAAATCAGATTTTTTTTTACTTAGATCTATTGTATAAACCATTAATTATATTATAATGGACTAAATAGTTCATTAATTTTTAATTAATACACAAACTATCTAATTCGTATCTGTAAATGTGTTTTAGTGAATATTTTAATGTTTTGGAAATTGAAAAGGAAAATTATTTGATAAGTTTTTTATATCAAGTTCGGAACTATATATAGTGTTTTTCTAAGGAATTATAAATAGTGTTTATTATCATTCTAAGTCATCATGTCGTAGATATTTGAATCTATTATCACAGTGTCAAGTTTATTTTACGGTCAAAAAATTACTTTATAAACTTAAGTCTTAATTACGATGGAAGCACCACTTTTGCATCGACATTTTCTAAAAACTCAATTCTGTAAATATCTTTCTTTATTCTTTAATAAAAAAAATTGGTACGTGTTGTTTGCCACCAAAAAGAAATATTCAATTAAATTTTAGCAGAATCCCATTGTCGAACATTTTAGGTTCTGAGGAAAAATAAAAAAGAGATGCGATGAGAAAATAAAATTATTCACTACATACCAATATACCTTAGTTACATTTTTAATACTAATTCAATCTCCTCAAGTAGGATTCGAATTGCTATATATACATTGCTCAACAAATGAGCCGTTATATTTCAACATTTAGTTATTAGTTATGTTTGTCTGTTTTTTACTTCGTATTTTTCGTCATATGAATTTGGACACATCACCAAACTACATGTAAATAGCTCCCTGTAATAACATTTATATCAATGAAATTAGGGGGAATTCTTTTCCTAAAAAAAAAGAAGTTATTAGTTATGTTTGGTACCGCGGTGTTGTGAGAAAAATATAGAATGAAAACTCCCTCCTATCTTGTTTTTTCTCATATGGCATCTTTAGAACCTTGAATTCATCATAGACTGATATATATTGGTGCGATGCAGGATTGGCCATGAAGGGGACTTTTATGGAACTTCCATCAGTTAAACAAAAATTTCTGGTATAAGTTATCAACCGGTTAAATTTTTGCATCCATGTGCCATTGAAATACAATGCATTGCACAAAATCAATCGCGTATCCTTCATGACCGATTCAGGTGCAAATAGATTTTTTATGTTTCCAGCAGTTACGTGTTCAACCCATTTGTTTATTTGATCCCTGCATTCTTCAGGCTGCCAAAGAAGTACTGATGAGATAGCAATCAAGTAAAACATCAAATGCAGTCACGTTAACAACACAGATTGGAACTAGCTAATTTAGTGAGCAATTGAGCATAACTGCTGAGGCTTCAGAATTATTCTAAAACTGATCAGACCCCTGTTCTACTTCAAACATATATAAGTTCAGTTGGCCAAGGAGTTCGCATTTTGTTTTCTGAAATAGACCAATTGAACAAAAATTTCAAAGAAAATGAATCCAAACTTAATAGTGTTACAAATAAATGGTAATGATTGACCAATTTATCCATAGTGCGAAATGTCACCTTGGAACGAAACGGGACAGGATTTCCCACGGCCTTGTACACCGACCCTGAAATCTCTCTAAATGAGTTCGTGAGATTTGTACAATCATCCACCCACACACCACAAGCATAACGGAGGCAGGGCCCACCAGCAGCTAAACCATCAGAGAGAAGAATATCTGAAATATACGAGTGCAGAGTTGACAGTTCAGAGGCAGCATTGTTGCCGAGGAAGGAGAGGAGCTGCTGCAGCGTGGGGCCGGTGGAGCCGGCGGTCAGAAGACTAAGAACAGAGTGGAGGGAGAGAGGTGAGAAAGCAAAGTTGGAGCTGCGAAAGCCGGGAAGGGAAAGGAGGTATGTTGATAGGCGGAGGGAGAATGAGGTTTGAGATGCGATCGCCTCTCTCAGTCTAGGATCCATCGTTTGCGTCTTGCGTGGGAAGTGTTTTTGCGACTTTGAATTCGGATGGATGTTGGTGTGATTTATGCTTTATCAAATACAGTTTTATATAGGTGAATAACAAAATTCGAAGAGTCAATCATTAAGAGGTCATTTAATAATTCATATCGTATGAAACCGTTCGTCATCGATTCATCTCCTTGAATTAAAAGTTCAAACTGTCAAGCGAATACCTATGTCTATTCATTCATGCATGTTGACCAGTACATAAATGTCGAGCAATCAATACTTGTGTCTGTTCTCTCCTGTGCTTTTTATACAGGCTCCTAGTCGTACCCGTAATCCAACACCGGCCCTTGTTTTAGGCCCATCTACACATTCACCTCATTGAACTTCATACACATTTATTATTCTGCCTTCTCTTTATTAATGGGCTAATTAGTTGATTGTTAACTGGACACTGGTATGGAGTATGGACCATGTGAATTCTACATAATTTGAAAGGATGTTCTAGACATAGTACCTAATAAAATAACAAAATAATTACCCGCATGTACTATCAAAATAAGTAATAACCCTATACCTCCAATTTACATACCTGAGACCTGAGTCATCATTCCAGTCTGTGACAAAGAAGCTCCACCAGATGATTGAGTATTCTGATCACCAAATCTAAAGAGAGAACCTGTACCTGCTAACCCACCCTGATGTGAGTTCCACCATGAACAGACACTGAGACACCTAGGTACTTGGTACCAGACATAATACCAGTACAGACAGTCCCAAACTTTGGTGGTAAAACCATAACATGAAATGCATATTACCTGACCTTAGCGTCACTTATCACTCGTTCAGTTCTTCAAAACCGCTGGCGATATCATTATCTCATGTAAATGAGAATATAAATATAAATTTGGTGATGTGATGACATCCAATTTATACACAATCAAATTTTATTAAATTTCGCTCAATTTTTTCTTCAAATACACAATCTAACAACTCGACAGGAACCAATTAATTTATCCTGCTAGGGTCAAGCTGTTTGAAAATTGTAACCATCTTGAACTCGTCACCATTTTTGAGTTTTCATTTTGCAAATATATCGGCTAGCGCACTATTGTAAATACTTAAATTTGTCGAAGTCAATAAAAAAAGAAACATAAAAATATTTATTGAGTTTGTGAGATATATGAAAAAAAAGATAACATTCCGCGTAAGAAAAATTCTGCACACATCCGAATCGTTCATTGACTTTAAAAACATATATAATAATTGTCAATTATAAAAATAATAATTTTATTTAGAAATTTACATAAATAATATACAAACAATTAAGCATGATAATATATAATTACGTAACACACTTTTTATAAAGGAAGCTAATAGACATATACGCTTCATTGATACGCAATTGATATGCACATAACATGCATAACAAAGCGTTTAACATGCATAATTATTTTTTCAGTACAAAATAACATGCAACCGAACTCGAATAACATGCATACAACGCGTTTAACATGCATAACGACGCACTTTGTTGCACGTATTGATTGCGTATCAATGAAGTGCATCGCCAGAACATTTTTCTTTTACTTGAACTGTTATGAGAACATCAACATTGCCCTTTCTATAAATGAAAACTCGTGTGACCTTAATTTACAAATTAACCATTCTCGTATCCATTTGTTATATGTTTCTATGTTCCGAGTTGACCACAGAAGATCCGAAAAGGAGACTAGCAATTGAGCATGGTAGACATGACAGCCGAGTCACCGACGCATCAACGTCCTAAATTTTTAATAATGAACAAAAAAAGTAACTCTGAAATCAATTTGTTTTTTCTCCTGAACTTTCCATTTTGATGATTTTCTCCTGATCTTTTTCATTTCTGTATTTTCCTTTTTTTGTTTTTGATTAAAAATTTGAGCATCAATGTATTTCGTACAAATTAAAACATACATAAAAAGAATGATCAAATTATTAGAAGTTGAAAACACAATATAATATCCCGACTTTTTGTAATATAATTACATAAACACATCATTACCACGAAATAATAGTTGCAATTATAAAGTACAACAATATATGTCAGAAAATCTCTACATGATAGGTGCGAAGTGCCAAGGACATTAGGACCATCAACCATACAGCCCGAAATTGTAAATCTTATTTTGGCACAAGGTCAATCGGTACAAGTGTCACACCAGGGACGTGACAACCACCCTCTGTTTTTTAGTACTTCATAGAAAAATTACAAAAGTCAATACAATAGAAGTATTTCTCATTTCTTACCAAAGTCAATACAATGTCTTGCTCATAGATTTTTTTATATAAAAGTATTTTTGTTAATTCAATAAACTACTTGATTCCGGCTCTAAGTTTATTGAGTTGAAAGGACAAAGGAGAATACAAGAGAGATAAAGAGTGAAAATATAAAAGTTTAGGGGCGAATTTAGGGTCTAATTAAGTTCGAACATAAACATCGAAGTTGAAATCAAGTTCGGATACAAATTCACTAAAATCTAATAAAATATAATTAGAAGCTCATTTTCACTTAAAAAATAATTAAAAATACATTAAAATTTGTATTTTTTAAATCAAGTTCGAACACTTGTCCGGCCTTACCTCTAAATAGATCCACCCATATAAAAGCTGACTATCTTAAATAAAACAGTGAATTCTTTTTTTTTTTGTCGTTAGAATCCTATATATATAAAACGGATCATATTCGAGAGAAGAGATAAGAGAAGATAGAATCAGAAACAACAAAAGAAAGAGAAGAGATAGATCAGAAGAGAATAGAGAAAGAGAGATCTCTACAATATTTTTCTTTTTTTAAGTTTTGGTTTTTGTTTTGGAAAGAGGATCAAACGAATAGTGAATGAACGGACGAGATTTTGCATAGTTGATAAAGGTAGAAAGGTTTAAATCGCATTTATACATGTCAGACATATTGATCCTTTAGAACCAACTATTAATAATAAAAAAATAAATTCCAAAAGTATTGCAGCTTTTGTCAAACCAAATTTGACTTATTTGGCATATGTTCTAAAATTGGATCTTAATAAACAACAGGTTCTAAAGATCTAACTATTTGAATCGCGTCTTACTAAACAACATGTTCTAAGCATTATTCGAATTGAATTGGAGTAAACAATTTGTTTTAACATACATTTAGAATCAGCTTAATATAAATAACAGGTTCTAACCAACATTTAGAACTAGATTGATATAAACAACATATTTTAACATTTGAAAACAAATTATGGTAATTTCTAGAACCTGATTTTAATCAGATACCTGGTTCATAATGTTTTAGAACTCTTTATCATGTCCTTTAGAAATATTAAACCAGTTATTGTATCAACTGGTTTAAATTAGAATTTTGGAAATCCTTTTTCTGGTAGTGTTAAATCATTACAACACAAATTATGAGATAACAACGTTGTCAGGATTTAAAATGTGCTTGGCGAGGGGTAGTACCAGCAATTAATTGCTATTCATTTTTGCAAACAATATGATGTTTTATTATTTTAGAATTAACTATATAGTATTGGTACATTTCAAACTAAATTATATTACATACTTGTGAAAAGATTATGTATTAGTTTACCTGAAGAAATGAAGAATAAAATATTTTTTTAATTTACAGCTTTAGTCATATTGAAAAATATAATATTCACCTACTTATTAATTTTTATTTTTAATTAGTCATCATCATGTTAAAAGAAGAAAATGATGGATTTTCAAAGTCTATATTTGTGAAATATTTACAGTGCAAAGAAAATTTACAATTAATTAAGGTTAAATATTCATAAAATTAAGATTTTCAAATATTGAATAACATAATAAGTTCTCTTCATTGCCTACAGACAGTCTGAAGCATAAAATAGTGCATGCAAATTGGTCAACAAAATTCAAAAATACTAGAACTTTTATCAATTTCCTATAATATAATATCAAATTAAAGTGGGATAAATCCAACTTTAAAGTAATCTAAAATTAATAAATTGAAGTGGAAATGAAATAATATAATATGTGTATTTTGCAGCAAGAATCGTTAGAACCAGTTTTGCATGCATATGACGGCTCCAATGCAACCGGCCACAATGAAAATGGCATTTTTCTACCTTGTACCATAGCAAGGAAATATTTTCAGATTTTTATCTTTAGTAAAATTTAATTGACAATTTTGACTTTGTTTCAAATTAAATTTTTATTTTTATAGAACCTAGATAAAATTGAGGGCTCGATATACCTCTTTTTTTTACGGAAGGATCACACAACTTTGTACATCAAGAAATTTATAAATTAAAGGATAATTTTGCAAGCATTACTAAGATTCATGATTAACTTTTTATTAATTGAAAAATCAAAACTCCAAATATTTACAAAACTATTCCAAAGTAAAAAAACAACAAAATTATTGCATACAAATTAAAAATCGACAACGTGTTGCTTCCATCTACATGAATATTTTAACAATAGACTTGACCTGATGCTCAAATGAAGTATCAACACCGCATTGCTTTTTCTCATGTGTTAAATGATTCATATAAATATTTTTTTTTGTTGTTGTTTGTTTTGATATATAAGGTTCCAAAATTTTTGGTATCTGTTACGAAACGTCTCTTAACGAGATCTTCACATTTGTGCTCATGAATGCTTTAATTCATGATCTCATTATAGTCATTCTAGTTATCAGTCACTAGACTATTAGATCATTTGTGTTTCAGTAAATGATTGATTTGAGAAGAAAATAGTTCTTTGATTTGTTTTCGTTTGTGAGAATTTTGGACTCGACATCAAACTCTAAATTAGATAAATCTAGATCTTAATATCAAAACTACTTAATATCAAAACTAGTATTGTTTTTCTCAACAAGAAAAAAAAATATTGCATTTTTTTCTAATTAGACATTGTAGCTTACATGCTAAATAGTTTAATAACACTACCACACATTCTCTTAATATCTATTTTTTCATATCCTCAAGTATACTTTAAAAATTGATCTGATTGTTATATAAAAAGTTGAGAAAAATTAATTATCATTTCAATAATGCAGAGTATTTATTAGAATAAAAAATAACAAAATTTAAATAACCACGTAGACGCAAAAGTTCCTCCAACCCGCTTTTTTCCAATTCTTAGTTGAATAATAGATGTGTACACTGTTCAAAAGAGCCTTTCTAAGAAAGAAATCACACATCCCATTTCAATCAAATCCATTTTTGAATCAATTATATAAATCATATTTGAATCAAAGATGGATTTTGATGCGTTGTATTTAGTTTTCTCCAGTAGCCTATTAAAAGTGTTGATAAGTAGACTGATAATATGATTACCATTATCTTTACATAATTAACAATAATACTATAAAGTTAAAAGAAGTGAAATTTTGGAAGGTAATAGGCAACTGAAGTAGAATGATAAAATAATAAAAGTTATTTCTCTGATAGTATTAATTAAAGCTACATGTTTTATGAAAAGTTCATAATTTGTGTTACTTTATCTATACAATTGTAAAGAAATCAATTGCTCACACATTCTAACTCATTTAACTACCCCTCTATCAAAATCATGAGAACTTGCAAAATCATCCTATTAGAATGACTTGCACACTGATGTCGCCATCGTCAGAAAATCATGTGAAATTGTGGAAACAACAAACAAATGGGAGAAATCATTTGATTTTTTTTTAATTCCAGTTAGGGTTTGCAAAAAAAAGAATTCTTTTTTAAATTAGAAAAATAATTTTTATTTTATTGTTGGAGTCACAATGTTGAATACAAAGTTGTTACTGAGTCACAGAGAATTCTTCTAAATCCTGACAAGAATAAATTTGTTTCTTGACAGTCCTGACTTGTCTTTACAAAGTGGCGGATTTAAAATTTTAGTCAGCGGAGATTTGAAATATTCAATTTAAAATTTTAATAAACATACATAAATAAAATAAAATTTTATTGTAAATAAAATAATGCTTTAAACAAATAAAATATTAGAAGGGAAATGGATAATTGTATAAAATAAGAACAAAAATTATATATATATATATAAATAAATAAGACAAAAATATAAAATAATTAAGATGTACACATAATTAAAATTTTAAACTTAAGATAAGGATTTAATAAAAATGTAAATTATAAATTTAAGTGTATATATATGTGTATTATATACATATATATATATATACATATATCTAAATAATTATGTAAAAGATTAATAATCAAATTTATAACAAGTTTAAATTTTTGAACAACTAATTAACCTGATTTAACAAATTTGATAACCTAAATTAAAATCTCATTGAACAACATATTATGCCATGAGTCACATGATCCGTTCTGAGAATAAAATTAACTCATAACACGAAGGGCCACATAAATGCAGCCAAATCAAAGCCCAAAAGACGTCTAAATCCCTTAAATTGAATAAAGGCTTGTGTATCGACCTGCAGCAACCCAACGGGTCGATTTCTCACTCTGACAGTTAATTGCCACATGTGTATTTAACTATTTATAAAAAGGAGGTCACAAAGAATCCCGCAACCCCACTCACGCCAAAACTAGGGATGCTTTGAGCTTTCCCTGGTTATTCCACCCCTGGTTGTTTCTAGAGGTGGCAAGTCGGGTCGGTCGGGTCGGATTGGTTTGACTGTCTATAATAGTCTGGTTGGGTTCGGATCGGGTGAGGTTGGGTTCGGATAGGGTGAGGTTGGGTCGGGTTTCGGGTCGTCATGTGTCGACAACTTTCGGGTCATGGGTCGGGTCGGGCGAGGCCAGGTCGGGTTTCAAGTCAGGTCGCGTCGGTCTTTTTTGGATGACGGACCGGGTTGGGCGAGACCAGGTCGGGCTGCATCGACAACTTTCGGGTCTTGGGTCCGGTCGGGCGAGATCGGATCGGGTTGCACCGACAACTTTCAAGTATTATTTTGAGTTTTAAGTTCAATCGGACAAGATCGGATCGCGTTATTGAATTGTGTTAGTAAATCTTGACTTTCTTTGATGTTAATTTGTTAGTAAATTAGATTATAATGTGGGCAAGATAAGATTAGATCAATTTACAAGTTGTATCAGGTCAAGTCGGGTTGGGTCGGTTCAGGTCCTCATGTATTGCTCCATCTCAGTTACGGGTCGTCTCTGGTTGGGTCGGGCTAGGATCCTCATGTGTCGTGCCATCTCGGATTACGGGTTGTCTCGGATCGAGTCAGGTCGGACTCAGGTCGCTCATGTGTTGCTTCGTCTCGGGTTGGGTCGGGTTCGGATAGTTTGACTTTATTAGAATATCGGATCGGGTCGGGTTCAGATCAGGCCTGGTCGGGCATGTTTCTTGGGTCAGGTCGAGTTTTGCCACCTCTATTTGTTTCTCCTGCCTCGAGACCTCTTCTTTTTATTCTTTTCTCTTTCCTCATCCTGCCTCTTCACCTCTCCACTCGAAAACCTCACTTTCTATCTTTTTATGTCTTTATCTCTCAGCCACCTATCCTTTTTCTGTCTTTATCTCTTAGCCACCTTTCCTCATCCTGCCTCTTCACCTCCTTTACTATTAGGGACTAGTTTGCAGATCTTCTCAAACCACAATTTCAATTCACAACAATTCAATTCAATATGCGGAAGCGTAATACCAATATAGCAAAACTAACTAAACAATTCTAAATGGCAGTTCACTCTATTGTCAATTCAATTCAATTCACTAATTCCTAAAAGAGCAATTCAAGCACAAATTAACCACAAAACAAATAGGAATTAAAATAAAATTGAAATAAAGAAAGGTGAGAAGATGGCTCAATCGGGTGTTAACGGAGTCCAGCTTGCACTAGAGGCCACGTCTACTCTCCGGGTCCCTGGCGCCCCCGCTTCTTGCGGTAATAAGCCCGGTCCGCTCCACTAATGAAAAATGCGTACAAAGGCGGATCCAATTCTCTTTACAGACACCGGTAGAGTAATTGGACCCTAATTGAATCACACGGTTCACAATTAAGAAAAATAGGACAAGTAGATGATAAAACACTAATCTACCACACCACTAATCTCTCAACAATCAATAGAATAATTTGGCTAAATAAAATTGGGAGATTGTAAAATGGATTAAGCTATTTAGGTTTGAGCTCAAGTGCACAATAATGGCTGCTGGAAGGTTAAGATTTTTGCTAAAAGTTTTAGTGAATTAAAGTGAAGAAGATAGTCCCCTTTTATACCTTTTGATTTCTGCACAAAATTAGGTTATTAGAATTTAGCGTTATAACGCCAAGTTACATAGAAAACCTAGCGTTATAACGCTAACTATGTACAAAACATAGCGTTATAATGCAAGTCCATGTCAGGACAAAATTTTGTGATGTTTGAATTTTGAACTAGCTTTATAACCCATAGGCCAGAATTTCCAGTACTTAGAAAGATTTAGCCAATTTAGAATAGCATGGCGTTATAACGCCAAAGTCTTTGGAAGTTTGGTTGAAAAACATGTTTTTGAGCAAAATGATATTTTTGAGCAAATTAAATTCATCATGATGATCTTAGACAATATTTAAGACTTAATTTTGAACATTTGAAATTTTATCTGATCATTTGCTATTTCAAATGAGGATTTAAAATCTGGACCGTCTTGGCGTTATAACGCTAGAGCTCATGACTTAGCCAATTTGTTCAAGTAACTGACACTTGCGTTATAACTCCAAACTTGGAGTTATAACGCTAGTGTTCAGAACTTAGCCAATTTGGTCAAATACCTGACTCTGGCGTTATAACGCTGATTGTAGCGTTATAACGCTGACTCTCTGGAACGTTTGATACGAAATTTTGCTATTATGCTAAACAGAGTTATAAAATTTATATTCATTAACTTAAATGTTATTTAAGACATATTCTTGCACTTTTGGAATTTATTTGAATCTTTGTCTATTTAAAATATCCATTTTAAATTTTCTGGATTCTGGCGTTATAACGCCAGACTTGGCGTTATAACGCTGGAGTTCAGGACTTAGCCAAATTGGCTAAGTGCCTGACTCTGGCGTTATAACGCTAAGTCTCTGGAAGTTGAGGTGAAAAATTAGCACTTATGCAAAATAATGTTTTTGACAAAATGAATTTTACATTCATAAACTTTAGCAATATTTAAGAGATATTCTTGCTATTTTGGAATTTAGCATATTAAAGTTCTTTGTACTTAGCCATTTTGCAGATTTGTGCACTCTAGCGTTATAACGCCAAGTTTGGCGTTATAACGCTAATTTGTATTTTGTTTTTAATTTTGCTATTTGCTATTTAACTCCTAATTTTATATAACCAAGGTTCTAGAGAATTAAACCTATATTCTTCTATAAGTTCTTGAGATCTTCAGCTTTTAATTTATTGGTTTAACTCTCCTTGCTCAATTTGATCTTGCTTTGAATAACCTGCATCAATTCTCACAAATTTTGATGAGATAACACGTTGTTTTGCAAATCAACAAACTTGAGAAATTGTTTGAGCCAACAGTACTGGCACTAGTTGGGACTATCTGATTGCTGAAATCTGAACTGTTGAACTATTTTAGCTGGGTTCTACTTTACTGTCACACTTCCATTGTTGCTGGGTTTTTATGGTTTTTGGGATTGTTTACTGGCACACTGAACTGATAGAGAACCACTTGAAATATGCTTTGGAAATTTCTAGTAGTTGTGCTATTGTGATGGTGACCTTGATTTGCTTTGTGTACCTAGTCTGGTTTTCTGACCTGATATGTGCCATGTCTAGTGGCTCTACTTTGCTGGCAAGAACTTGGGGTTAACTGGGTTACTGACTTGCTTATACAAGCCTTGTTGCCTACTTATACTATGGTTTCTGTTTAACTGGTTTTTACTGGTTAGGGTACCAGTTGGACCTTGATCTACTGCTGCACTGGGTTATCAGCACCAATGCAGCTGGTTCTTGTGTTGGACTTTGCTATTTTTCGTGAGTGAATGGGCCTAGAATGATGCCTGGGTCCAGTGAGGTTCGTCTAGGTCACTTGGGCCTTTTCTGGCCCTTTAGTTAAATAAGAGACAAAATAGGCCATTGGACAAATTGGACTTAGAATAAATTAATAAATGGCCTATTGGGCTTGGCTGGATTTAAATGGGCCTGAATGCCTTTAATGAATTAGGAAATAAATTATTGGGTCTTTGTTAATTGCGTTTGGACCTTGTTGGATACTTGCGAGCTGAGAAAGGTTGGATCGGATTTAATATTAAGGGTTCGGTCCAATTTAACAAATATGACTATAAATAATTAAAATAGATCCAAGGATAAAAGAATTGACTAATAAACAGATTTAAAACCAAGCGGAGGCAAATAGAAATATTTAGGTACCCGCTTGGACCTAAAACGAACGATGATGGAGAAAGGTATCTGAGCAAACTCGACAGATACTACCGAGAATATATACATTGACATGTAAAAGTCTCGGAATTCTCTGAGCCCGACAAACACTAATCACAAAATAAATTAAAAAGGAACCAACATGTGTTTGATTTTATTTGAGTTTCATTTTCTTTCTTTATTTCATTATATTTTTCTATTTATTTTATACTATATGTATCACCTATACGTAGTATTACTCGACGTAGTTATACTTCAAGATAAATAGGTACACGCATTAGTTATTTAATCGGATAGTTGGGTTATATAACCTTATAAAAACATAAACACTTAGTATATTAATAATTATTATGATATTAATTAACTAAAATATTACTAAACACTTATTTGTAAAGTATGATAATATAAATCTATCACAAATAAGTAAATAAAACTAATGAAATATCCATCATTAATAACATAAATACGGCACGACATAAACACAAGCTTGGACTAAGTAATGATAATAATATAAATACATATATTAATCAATTTATCTATGGCAATGATTATCTACAAATAACCGTTGCCATAGAACTCTACAGAACAATTATTTAGTAATAATTGTTGTTTTATCTCAAATATTAAATTACTAATTCTCTTCGACAACATTTATTTGCTAACGATTTTTTATATGATTCAACAACCCTTAGATAATAACGGATGCATAATCGTTGGACAAGATGAAATTTAACTTTTGGTTCTTTTTTGGTAGTGTTAGTACTTCGAATATGTCTTACGTAAAAAAATGAAGTTCATATGAGATAAATTTTAAATATTATCTAATTCAAATATAACATTTTAAAATATATACAATTCCAAAAGATGATGTAAGATAAAATAATTATTCCATTCATTGAATTGTGTACATGTAATGCATCAACAAACACTTATTGGTAAAATGAGCTGAATAATTTCCGACCATTTGATTAAATTTGATAATAATTAATGGTTGATCGAACGATTGAGAATGTTGGCAGACAAGAAATCTCTAAGAGGCTTTTAAACTTAATTATTTCTGTGAAGTGTCAATTGTAATTGATAAATACCAAAGCATGCACGTAATAAAAGAATTATTTCATAGGTCACTCAAGGATTGATTATTCCTTCTCATTAAAGAGTGCAAACAATAAACAAATAAAAAATTAATAATATCCGATTTGATATTATATTATTTGGAATGAATTTTTCTCCACTTTTTTTTACCAATGAAACTATATATACATTTTTTAACAATTTACTTTGTGCAGCGATAAATGAACAAATGCCAAATAGGAGAAGCACATGTGTATGGCAAACATTAAATCTCTTTAGTATGGAGTGGTGATATTAACACCGTGATTTATGTTTTTAGACTAGTAATTGTACCCGTGCCAAGCAACGGAAGACATTATGAACGAAAAAGAATCATTTAAATTGCGTGTTGATCAAATATTATTTTTGCGTGTATCACATTTTTGTGAATTATTCGACGCATATTCAAAATTATGTGTTCTTGTCAATTAGTTGTATTAAAAATAGATGCTTGGAGAAGTGATTTTACAATTTTTCGCGCGTATTTATCTTTCAACTACATAACAATATAACATATACATGCATTGCACAACAATTTCATTTAGACGGTGATTCTCTAGGTATCACCGTTGTATTATCTAGCTAGGATTTTCGCACATTAACTCCACGCCCATTGTTCCTTCTTCGATATACTGGATATGAGTCGTCTCCTTGAAGTGTTGACTCATTAAATTGTTTCGGAAAATGAAATCTACGTCATTTGAGATCACCTTGCATGCAAGGACAATTAGGATTTAGACTTCCACACGGTCCATGAAACATATGAGGAGCAACCAGCTTGTGCAACATAGGGTATTTTTTTTGGTCGGGGATTTCAGCTGACACAAGTTGGTCGTATTAATCTGAATTCGTTCGCATGGAACAGATAATAACATAGGGTAATTTCTATAGTATAGTATAGTATAGTATGATGTCCGTGTCATGCAACGGATAATATTTTTATTTTATTAAATTTATTTTTTAATATTTTGTGAATGCATTTCAATTATATTCTCATGACAAGTTTTATAAAGTTATAACAATCACATTCTCGATAAATGTTAATATTTCCTAATATGTTAATGCATTATTCTCGGATCCGAATCTTTTTTTCGGTGGACTACAATCTGATTTGGGGGATACAATAACGAGCAAATATATATAATGTAATGACAAGTCATCAAAATTGGCAAGTTTATGAGCACATTCAATTGCTTTTGTTTTCTTTTATTTTGGATTAAGGAGGATGAAAGATGAAATTAGAAGAATACAAAATTAACGGTTGTGATTTATTCAAACAACCGATCTAACTCATAAAACTCCAAGCTCTTTTATTATTTATATAATATATATAGTATAATTATGAGTATCATAACGCCAATAGATTGATACTCATTAGCTGGAAACGAAATCCTCTCCTATATTATAAGCGCAATATTTCCAATTTTCAGTGCAGAGACAAACTTTTTCTCTATTTTTCCGATTTTGCCTCTAACTAAAACATGTAGATAGATATGCACTGCCAAGATAATCAATGCGTTGTTACTTTGAAAAAGCAAGCGCTATTTTATGATCTGAAATTCTGCTTGTACAAAGAAAATATCAAATACATATAAATGATTTGGCTTGATACATTCTCTTATTTCTCGTCAGAATTATAATTTCGATAATGATCAACGCCAACTATAAAATGTCATTATCACTTAATTATACGAATTTTATGTTTGAAATTATATTGAAAGAGTTACATATTAGTAAATATAAAACAATTACGTCCGAAAGCTGGTATTAAATTGTTACTAAACTATAAAGTATATTGATAATAGAAATGAGTTTGTTTTCCATGTCAAATATGTTGACATTAGATGTAAGATGTAATTTATATGTGTTAAAAATATCTAATATGCCAAGTATTATTCTATGTATCTGAATCTATACGATATTGAAAGTAAATTGTGTTGCATTTTTTTAATGTAACACAGACTCAAAAAGTTTATATTGTATGGAAAATTTTAAAAATTATGTAATCAAATATTATAAGAGTAAAATGTTCAGCACTAATTAGCACAATATTTTCTAGAAAGGAAAAAAAAATCATGTTTTCAAAAAATATTTAACGTATGTTAACCTTGAGTCGATCATTTAATCGTTACACTTTAAAATGAAATTAAAATATAGTTAAATTGTAATATAAATAAATTTTTAGATCTATTTTTCGAATATGTAAAATACCAATTTATAAAATTTTATGCTTAATAGTAATGAAATTATGAAAGAAAAATGCAAAAATAATAAAAGTAAAGTACTTAAAAAGTTTACATATACAATTACACTATTATATTGCTATATCCAAAATATTTTAAAAAGTGAGAAATTTATAGAGTTGAAACAAGACTTGTGGAGTAAGTTCAAATTTTTTTTTTTCGATAACTCAAATTTGTTTCTATTCATCGCTGGTCTTTCTAAATTACTCACATAGTATAATAAAATGCACCAATAAAACTTTCGTTGAGCTCAATTTCTTAAACAAAATGGACTTAGACCATTTTATTAGCTTGAATAACATTTAATTGTCAAAAACAATTAAACTCATTTTATTCTAAAAATTACAGTCTAACTTTTTAAATGAAAGTTAAAATTCGTTTTTTTGTTTTAAAAAATTACATTTGAATTATGAATTATATTCAATTAGTACCATTTTATACTCATGCTGAGTATATCACAGTTGAAAACGACATGACTGATGTACATTTATAGTCAAATGACAATATGTAAATAATCATTCTTATAATACTTACCATATATAATTTGTACAAATGACATTATTGTCCTTATAGAATCAAGCATTGTATATTATTATCCTCTAGTTTGAAGGGTATTTTAGTCCATAAAAAAGTAAGACTATGACCAAATGGAGAACTCCATTTCTTAGGTGCTTTATAAGATAGTATAGATATAGATACTTTTCGAATATTAGAAAAGATCTCATGCAAATATAAAAATGTAGTGTTAAATAACATAAATTACGATGTCAATCACGGGCGGAGCTAAAGGTTCTCAAAAGGAGACTAAGCATCCCCATAAATTGAAATTTTGTAAAATTTTTGCATTAAATTTCGTACGTTTTTCATTATCAGTATTAATTAGTCTTCCTTATAAATTAAAGTTATACGATAATTTCAATTCAATTCAGTCTCTCCTATATTAACTTTCTAGCTCCGCTCCTGATTTCAACAACCACATATATTTACTAGTTGGATGCATGTCTTATTGAGAGAAAAATGACACAAACAAAACAAAAATTATCTTGGCGCTCAGTATCGCAAATTTCGCTCTCCAAATAGATGAACCTTTCTTCTCAAAGCAAACTATTATAAAATGTAGATATAGTCGGTAATAAGGAATTCAAAATTGATGCTGCGTTAGATGGTGTAGCGTAGAATCTTAGCTGTTTAATTGCGTTGAAATTTGTATTTCGAAAACAGATTTTTTCTGATTTTATTTGAACCAGACGGTCGATCTGAACCGTTTAAAAATTGTGCTACCGTAGAGCAACATCAAATCAGGACTCGGTAATAAGGACTCGAATCCGCTGTAGCGTAGTATCCCGCTACATAAATGGACGGTTTGGATCGCCAACTTTGCGATCGACCGTCAACAATGAAAATCAGAAGAATATTTATACTTTGACACGAATCTTAATGCAATCAGTGAAAATTAAACGATTCAAATACTGCACTACACCATCCCGCATAGCACGAGATCCGATTCCGATAATAAGAGATCTTGACTCCAACCTCGGAAATAATGATAGGACCGTTCATACATAAAAAATCACATGGCTTTCCCTTTCGCCTAATTAATAACATTTCATAAATTTGCTTGGGTACAAAGTACAAAGTACAAACTACAAAGCAGTGGAACAGTTGTTTATTCGTCGGCCTTTGCCACAAACAAACAAGAGAACATAAAACCTTAGATTTAGTTGAATCGGCTGTAACTGTAGCCGAGTGAAAACGGGATTTGTTCGCTGTATACCCTATTAAAGTTGTTAATTGCTGTAATACACTACTCAGTATATAAAAAATAATTTGTTTATACTGGCTATATACCGAAAATTTTAATAATAAACAAAATAAAATGAAAAAAGATTAAAATAAGAAAAACTTTTTTTTTTTTACGAAACTAAGAAAACCGGAAACTTAGAATCCGGTTCCCAACCGGAAACTAAGAATCCGGTTCTATACAAAAATTAAACAGAAGGCTTTAGTAGGGATTTTGAGTGGATTATTTAATTATAAAAATATTAATATTTTAATTGATGAGTTGGGTTGTATTTAGGTAATTTTTTGTAACGAATTCGACTGCACTTATCGGGATTATAAATAATTTTTTTAACGTCGCAAATCATTGAGCTGTAGATATCCGAGTCTACTTCCACCGCGTTGAGTCCGATTTGCGATCGGAGAAACGTACATCTCAAATTTAGCTCCATCTTGAACTTATATCTTAATTAGTCTTTTTTATCATGAGTTTGCGTCGGATTCAATTTTGAATTGCTCATTTCTCCGATCGCAAAACAGACTCGGCGTGATAAAAGTAGACTCGAATATCTACAGCTTGATGTCTTGCGACGATAAAAAAAGATTAATTATGATCCCGACGAGCGCAGCTGAACTTGTTACAAAAAAAATATTAAGTATGATTAACATTTTTTTCTACAAACTTCGACTACCTCTTCGGGATTATAATTAATTCTTTTTTATCGTCGCAAGCCATCGAATTGTAGATATTCGAGTCTACTTCCACCACGTTGAGTCCGATTTGCGATCGGAGAAACGCGCATCTAAAATTTGGCTCCACTATCAACTTATGTCTTAATTTGTAATTTTTATCATGTGTTTGTGTCAGAATCAATTTTGAATAGCTCGTTTCTCCGATCGCAAATCAGACTTGACGCGGTGGAAGTAGACTCCGACATTTACAGCTTGATGACTTGCGACGATAAAAAAAATTAATTACAGTCTCGACGAGCACAGTCAAAGTCGTTACAAAAACTTATCTAAATTGAATCCAACTTTTATATTAAATTATTAATATTTTAATTAATAAAATTTTCAACGTTCAAAAGTTCAATTTTTTTTCATGAATGACCTTAGGAAGATAAAAATAGTATTAATGACTTTTATTTCAATTTTTTTACAATAATAACCATATTTGTAACTATTATTTTTAATATTATTATTCAATTTATTAACAATAATTCAATGTAATAAACTTAGCACATTTTTTATTTAATAGAAAATAAAATTGATCAAAATAAAAAATATATAATTTAGTATTTAACATTAAGATAGTAAATATGGTTATTGCTGTAAAAGTTTGAAATAAAAGTCATTAATATTATTTTTATTTTCCTACGGTTAATCATGAAAAAAAAATTCAACTTTTGACGTTGAAAACTTTATGAATTAAAATATTAATAATTTAATACAAAAGTTTGATTCAATTTAGGTAAGTTTTTGTAACGACTTTGACTGTGCTCGTCGAGACTGTAATTAATTTTGTTTTATCATCACAAGTCATCAAGCTGTAAATGTCGGAGTCTACTTCCACCGCGTCAAGTCTGATTTGCGATCGGAGAAACGAGCGATTCAAAATTGATTCTGACACAAACACATGATAAAAATTACAAATTAAGGCATAAGTTGATAGTGGAGCCAAATTTTAGATGCGCGTTTCTCCGATCGCAAATCGGACTCAATGTGGTGGAAGTAGACTTGAATATCTACAATTTGATGGCTTGCGACGATAAAAAAGAATTAATTATGATCTCGTAGAGCGTAGTCGAAGTTTGTAGAAAAAATGTTAATCATACTTAATATTTTTTTTGTAGCAAGTTCAGTTGCGCTCGTCGGGATCATAATTAGTCTTTTTTTATCGTCGCAAGACATCAAGCTGTAGATATTCGAGTCTACTTTCATCACGTCGAGTTTGTTTTGCGATTGGAGAAATGAGCAATTCAAAATTGAATCCGACGCAAACTCATGATAAAAAAGACTAATTAAGATATAAGTTCAAGATGGAGCTAAATTTGAGATGCACGTTTCTCCGATCGCAAATCGGACTCAACGTGGTGGAAGTAGACTCGGATATCTACAGCTCGATGATTTGCGACGTTAAAAAAAGTTATTTATAATCCCGATAAGTACAGTTGAATTCATTACAAAAACTTACCTAAATATAATCCAACTCATCAATTAAAATATTAATATTTTTATTATTAAAAAATTGGTGCATCTCTCCCTCTCCAGCGCCATTCTTTTAGTTTTAATCAAACCGGATTCTTAGTTTCCGGTTGGAAACCGAATTCTAAGTTTCCGATTTTCTTATTTTCGTAAAAAAAAATTTATTTTCTTATTTTAATCTTTTTTCATTTTATTTTGTTTATTACTAAAATTTTCGGGGACTACTGGCTCTGATAAAGGACAATTTGTACACCCACATACGCAAAAATGTTTTCCTATTCAGAAAACATTGTTCTTCCTCCGTAACAGAAAGTAACAAAAGTTAACAATAGTTACTTCTTATTAGAAGATAGAGAAACTGGAAGGAAACAATTCTATGTTGATAGTAATAATTGTACCATTTTATATAAGAAATACATACGTTTGATTTCCAATCCTTTCTTGGACAATTTCAAAGGAAGCAGTAGTAGTTGCAATTTAAATATCATTCAGGGACCCATGCATAAAATTCAAATAAAAAGCTCCCCAAACAAAGGAAAAAACAAAAATCACACCTCAACTCAATTAACTTCAAATCTACTCCATTTGATTAACCTTTTTTCTCCCTCTCTCCCTTCCTCTTTCAACTCTCCTCTCTCTCTCTTTTCTCTTCCCTTCTTCCCAAATCGCATCACTTCCACACAGATCCAAACCCCACCAATGGCGACGCCACTCTCTAAACCCTTCTCTAAGACCATCAACACTAAATCTCCCACCAAACTCTCCCCCGCGACGCCGAATCAGACCAAACCCTCCTCCGTCTCCACCCACCTTGCCCTAGTTGAGCTCAAGTCGCGCGTACTCTCTTCTCTCGCCAAACTCTCCGACCGGGACACTCAGCAAATTGCCATTGACGACCTAGAGAAGCTAATCCGCTCGCTGCCTCCAGATGGAGTCCCGGTGTTAGTCAATTGTCTAACCCACGACCCCCCTACTGGCCCACCTGATCCGACTAGCAGCTCCAAGTTTCCTCCTTTAATACTCCGCCGAGAGTCACTAAAGTTGCTAGCTTTACTGTGTACTACTCATCCTGAAGCCGCATCAAGCCACCTACCTAAGATTATAAACCACATTACTCGGCGATTGAAAGACCCTAGTTCTGATTCGTCGGTCAGAGACACTTGTCGTGATGTAACGGGCACGCTTGCCTCAATTTATGCAACCAGTGAGGCGGCAGTGGGGTTGTTTGTGAAACCACTGATGGAGGTAATGAATGAGAATATGAAGGCGGCTCAGGCCGGTGCAGCAATGTGTATTTCTAAGGTGGTTGAGTGTGCAGGGTCTGCTTCTGGAATCAATCCAGCACCTTTGTTTCAGAAATTGTGCCCCAGGATTTGCAAATTGCTTGGAGTTCAGGGGTTCCTTGCAAAAGGGGCACTTCTTTCTGTTATCTCTAGTCTTGCACAGGTATGTTTAATTCTGTCTCTTCTTTCCCTTATTAATTTTGTTGTGTGTGGCAGTAATAAAAGTGAAGACAATGTGGTTGGGTTATTGATTAGATTAAGTACAGTTGGTTAGAGAACAATGTGGTTGGGTTATTGATTAGACTAATTTCACCTTTGAGCAAGCTAAAAATTTGAATTTTAGTTACCTCGCTCATATGCCAGTATGTTCCATTTTGGTGGTATATATATAAATATTGGGGCCCTCGTCTTATTTTCCCATGAGAATAGTGAACTGCATTCTTTGAATTCTCTGAGACACACAGATGATATAATTACATATAAGTCTTTAATTGTACATCCAACTAATGGCAACAACATTTAATTTCAGGTTGGTGCAATTAGTCTCCAGAATATGCAACAGGTGCTACAAAGCAGTCGTGATTGCCTCGAGAGTAGTGACTGGGCGACCCGAAAGTCTGCAGCTGATACACTCTGTGTCTTGTCGGCTCATTCAAGTCATTTGATTGGAGATGGTGCAGCTTTCACTCTTTCTGCTCTTGAATCACGCCGGTTTGATAAGGTATCTTGAACTTTCCATTTATCCTTTGTTGGATTTTCCTCTTCTTTATTAATTCGGTAAGTTATCAGTGCCAATCAAAATTGCAAATTATGATTTCTAGTGAAATTTCATGTACATAGTAGCAGCACTGATGCTATTACTACTAACAAAATTAATGTAACTGAGACAGCTGTTAGCCTGTTAGTGCTTGATGGAAATGTATGCTAATTTAGTTCGCCTATTGCTTGTGCAAAAATAGAATGATGAGATGGAAGAAATAGAGAAATGTGCTTAGTTTACTCCTATTTTTAGTGGGCTTTAATTTAGTCATCTGCTCATAGTGATCATATATTTAATGACAGAAGCATCTGGAGATGAAAGCAACATTAGTACATTTTTTATAATTTCTTGTGGTACTGTAGGTAAAGCCAGTTAGAGAAAGCATGACAGAGGCTCTACAGCAATGGAAAAAGATGTCAGGAGAACAAGCTACAAATGAAGACTTTAAAGGTAATTTATTAGCTATGTACTCCCTTATCTATATGTATATACGTATTTTTCTGTTCCAAGTTCTGTCAAAAATGGTTTTGGGCCTAAACTATGAATAAATGAATGCATGCGAGACATAACACCATGCCATTAATAAAACGGGAGGGGGGATCAAAAGCAAGATTCTCTAGTGTGGTGTCATCAAATACTTATTTGTTTTGTAAATAGCAGCTGATGGAAAGAATATTCTCTCTGATGCTGAAGACCAGTCAGATAGCAGAAAGCCGACTCTCAACAGCCGTAAGTCAGAATCTGCTAAAGCCAGTTCTGGGAATTCATCTCCCACTAACAGTGAAGCAAGTTCCAAAGGGAGAGGTACGTTAACAGAGAAAGCAGCGGTGCTACTGAAGAGAAGGGCACCAACTCTAACTGAAAAAGACTTGAACCCTGAGTTTTTCCAAAAACTGGAGACGAGGAAAACTGATGATTTGCCAGTGGAAGTGGTAGCCCCGCCGTGTAAGGGAGCCAAGGTTCAGTCTCCACCTGTTGAGGCAGAGAAAAACACATTGAATGAAGATGTGTCAATAGAGAGTGATAATAACCAGACAGGTCTGCAAACACGTGCTATTGCAGGAAATTACCAGAATTTTGAGCGGCGGTCTGGAGCTTGGGGTGAACAGAGAGGGTTAAGGTGTGGTATGAAATTGAGAGGCAGCGAGGAGGAGGATACTGGAGGTGACGTGGCAGGTGCAAATTTGAATGTGAGGTCAAGTGCAGCAGAGGGTTCTTTTGGGAATAATAAGGGGAATTGGATGGCTATTCAGAGGCAACTGATACATTTGGAGAGGCAACAAGCAAGTCTCATGAACATGTTACAGGTATGAGAGAACTATTCCTGAATTCGCAATTTGAATCACTCCCTTTTAGAAACAACCAGTAGTTGTCTCTTTCAGCTGGTTGCAGCTACTAAATTTATAATATGTGTGCTAATGATTTTGATAGTCCTATTTGATTTTTATTGGTATCAAGTATCAACGATATAAAACTGTTTTGTTAATTGGTATGCCATATGCATTTGGGAGGTAGAATCCAGAAATAATCAGTAGGGTTCTCTTTCAAGTGTTGCAGCTGGTTTTCATGTAAAAATCTGCTCACCATGTTGTCAATTTGGAGGCAGAGTTACATTTTGACAATGTAAAAGCACACTCATTGAATATGCACACTGACCTCCATTTTAATATCGTGATTGGAAAAGTAACTTTTCTAATTTGTTAATTTGGGAGGGGAGAAAACATTTGTTCTGCAAGCCTTGTCCCGTTGAAACTGAAATGCATGTTCTAGTACTTCTATAGATGCATCAGTTGTCATTACAGTACCTTCTATGAATATCAGGATTTTATGGGCGGATCACATGATAGCATGGTGACCCTAGAGAACCGTGTTCGAGGTCTCGAGAGGATTGTGGAAGACATGGCACATGATTTGTCTATCTCCTCTGTCAGACGTTCCGCTCCCGGTGGTGGATCCATGCTCTCCTTTGACTCACCAGGTAGACCTCCAGCCAAGTACAATGGTTATCATGACTATCCATCCTCAAAGTACAGCCGTTACATGCCTGAACCCTCTCGGAGATCTGATTCTGATGGGTGGGACACAAATCCTTACTTCAGAGGCAGTTCCATGGGAACCCGTAGGGGTCTAGGAGGTAATATGTCTGGCGGAGCCTCCAGACGGGGCTGGGAGAAGGGTCCTGGATCTGGTCTGTTTAGACTTGGTGAGGGCCCATCTGCCAGGAGTGCCTGGCAGGCCTCGAAGGATGAAGCAACTCTAGAAGCAATCCGGGTTGCGGGTGAGGATAATGGGTCTAGGGTCTCAGCACGACAACCAGTGCCTGAAATGGACGGGGAGGCAATTACCGAGGATGGTGCAGATGCACAGGAGCGTGGCCCGCTTTGGGAGGCGTGGACCCGATCCATGGATGCATTACATGTGGGAGATGTAGAGTCAGCTTATGGGGAGGTGCTGGCTACAGAAGATGCATATCTTTTGGTGAAGCTGATGGAGCAAACTGGGCCCGTTGTTGATCAGCTGTCTAGTGAGATCGCAAATGAAGTGTTGCATGCTGTTGGCCAACTCTTGATGGAGGATAATTATTTTGATATCGCTCTTGCTTGGCTCCAGCAGGTATTTTCTTTTCGGTCTATCCTTTGAGATAGTTATTTCTAATGCAATTGTGGGATAATAAATAAGTTATGGCGAAGTTGCAAATAGTTTAATGCCTGAAGATGTGAGGTTTGTGACCGAATGGGGAGATTATCACTTATGGTCAAGTTTCATCTCTTTACCTTAAATTTGCATTGGTTATGCATAGGGGTCAGCCTGAAAATCTGGAATGAAAAACAAAAAGAGAACTTTGTTGTTATTATAGTATCATTTGCTTCGAATGATTCTTTCAGCATTCTTTTTGCATTGCGTACAATCTTCTCTTCTATTTCCTTTCCATTTTTCCCCTTTTCCAGTATCTTGAATTTGATTTCTTCCATCAGTTGAATCATGTTTTGATTGCAACCCGAATCTTAGGTACATATAGTATATTTCACTGTTTCCAGTTAAATGCTATTTAAGGTAGCATTTCTAGTTCCTAAAGGTTTTTTATTCACAATTTGCCACAACTTTTCTACATTAATATTTCCAAATGAAAGTCTGAAAACAAACTGATCTTTTATCTTTTTCTATCTAATATGTGTTCATGCCAAAATTCATAAATTTCTAAGACTCTTTTTGTAGATGCTTGAGGGATCAGAAAATGAGTTGTACAAGGATAAATTAGTGCATTCATGTTTTGGCCTCTTGATCATCTACAAGGTGGTTGGGAATTTAGACACTTTTGGAATTGCACCTATCACTTACTATATAGAACAAGATAAACTGTTCAGATTTATTGTTTGGGCTTCAGATCTTGAAATATTATTGCAAAAGAAAATTAATGGTAACTTTATCAAAATCCTGCAGTATAGATACCCTCTTAATGACTGAAGTGGGATAATCCCATGATGAGTAGATGCTTACGTATTTGGGATCATGAACTGAATTGTTTAGGAAGTAGAGAACAGATAATTTTCTCATTTGATTGATCCTCCGTTTTGTCTCTCTTTTTTCTTCTTTGCTTTTTCTTTCCTTTTGAACAGAATTCAGGGTTTTCATTTGGGCTAGAAGAGTCTGAAGGTCGAAGCAAATGAGATTATTGAAAATCATAAGAAGGTGAATTTTCTTGTGGGTTTTAAAACACTGGGTTAGCAGTGAAATATAAATGGTAAGTATGGGATTCCCTAAGAACCATTGAACTTGATAACGAGGTCCATGTTAGCTTTGCTGAATCTTCCTTGGTACGTTTCCAGATCAGATAAATAAAACACTTTCCTTGTTTTGTGCAGTTATCTGAGCTGGTTTCAGAAAACAGGGCTGATTTTTTAGACATCCCGCTTCAAGGGAAGAGAGAGATACTTCTTAACTTACATGAAGCTCCAGTAAATGAAGTTCCTGAAGATTGGGACGGTGCAACTCCAGATCAGATACTGTGTCAGCTGGCTTCTTCATGGGGAATCAATTTGCAACAACTCATTGGTTGATTATATTCCTCAATCTGTGTGTGGATTTCTAGCGTTAATTGATTGTTGACTTGTCTATTTGGTAGGTAGGATTTTACTTTTTTCCTCCTTTTTTTCTTTATTGTCCTTTGGTGGCATGAGAGAGAATATGACTGTGACTTGGTGAGTTGGTGTGCACAGGGAAATATGCATGGTATTCTGAAACCGGCAACTTCATATTCTTTTATTGCTTGTATCTCGGTGCTTTTGGTGTATATTTGTAGGACTGGTACCTGTTGAGATATTTCTGTTCTTTTTATTATTATTTTCATTTAGAGGACTATATAGAATGTGCTATACATCCGATTGACGTTGCCAACTTCAATGTATTGCATTTGCATGATTGCATCTGACGGTTTGTTGCTGGTGTCATCAACTGTTTGCTATTGATATGGTTAAATCAGTATTTCTACCCAAACCATTTGTTCTGCTTTAGTATTAAATCAGATTTTCTGGAAAGTGTATGTATTTGTTCTGATTTAAATGATATGTTCTTAGATAACTACACAATATATTGGTAAAAGTGTGTCATCACAGCTTTGGATGCGAACTTTTCAGATAATACAACAAAAATCAAGGTTTTGAATATTGTTCATCTGACTGGTAAAATACTAATTGCATGTTTGAATCAATCAATCATAAACTATCGAACGAAATGTAGTATCGAAGAAACCCATACATTGACCTCATTGCACAATTTGTTATACACGAGGAAACAAGTGACCTCGTTGCACAGAGCACTTCTGCAGGAAGAACGCTTATGTTCGAACAACTGGAGAGCTCCAGTGATTTGAGAGGTAAGCTTCTCGAGATATCTTACCACATGAACTGGAGCATGAACTGACGGTTAGTTGCTGGACAGAGGAGGGGAGCATGAAGCACTCATTATAAAAATTTCTTGGGTAATTACACAATTTCTAGTGCTAAGTTAGATACTGGTATTTGGGAGGTTGGTGATACTGTCACTAGGGAGAAAAATGATATACTTATTAGAACCTTTACTATTGGAGAAACACATGGTGTCGTTTTCCAAATGAATTCTAACAAGGCAGCTGATCCTGATGGGTTCTCTATTTTGTTTTATCAAATCTATTGGAATATTATTAAAAATGGTATACTTAGTATGTTTCAGGATTTCATGCTAATAAACTAAACATATTTCATTTGAATAGGGCTATTATTTGTTTATACCAAAAATTCAGGATGCTTCTAATTTATCTGATTTTAGACCAATTAACTTATTGAATTCTAGTTTTAAATTTTTTACTAAGATTATGTCTAATAAGTTATATCATATTCTTAATAGATTAGTAAGAATCAAATTGCATTTATTAAGGAGAATCATATTCTGGAAGGGATTGTTACAGCTCAAACCTCATTCAGTGCACTCCAACAAAGAGGAGATTATTTTGCTTAAATTAAATTATGCTGGAGCATTTGATAATATTAGTTGGTACTATATTTTAGATGTTCAAAGGGGTTTTCACCTTGTGTGAATTAATTGGATTAAACAAATATTGTTTCATGGGGAGAGTGTAGTCATGATTAATGGGTCTAATGGTGATTATTTTAAATGTAAAAAGGGGTTCGACAAGGGGAATCATTATCTTCTTACTTATTTATATTAGTTGTTGAGGGATTAGGTAAATTACTAAATAGGAGAGTTCAATTGAGTCATTTTTAGAGACTAGGCCCTACTTTACCTAACGGTACTAAAGTTTTACATTTTCAATATGCAGATGATACCTTGATATTTATCAAGATTGGTACTCTTATGTTGAAAAAAATAAAATGGACACTTACTGTCTTTAAAGCTATATCAGGTTTGAGGATCAACTTTTCTAAAACTGAGATGATTAAATTTAATATTGACCCTTTATTAACTGAACATTATGCCTCTCAATTTAAGTGCAAAGTTGGTAAGCTTCCACTTAAATACTTAGGATTACCTTTGCATTGGAAGAAGGGACTGATTTGCAGAAAGTTATTGATAAAATTCCGAAAAAAAAACTATCCATATGAAAGGGCAAAATATTATCTTTGGAGGGGAGATTAGTACTTCTAAATTTAGTTTTGCCAGTTATTTATTTATACAATATTGCATTATTTAAGGTACCTGTTTGGGTGATACAAAAGATAGATTCTATTCGAAGAACATTTCTGTGGGATGATTCTAATAGTAATGGTAAAAAGAAATATTGTTTGGTACGGTGGTCTAAACTTTGTAGAAGCAAGAAACATGGAGGGTGAGGGATTATTAATCTTCAACAAATGAATTCAGCTTTACTATGTAAATGAGGCTCGCTATTTATGTATAGTGATTATGATGAGTTGTGGAAGAATGTGATACATGATAAATATGACAAATTTTGTGATAATGTCTCTCCTTTTTGGAAACATATTAGCTTTTTTGTACAAATTCTTAAAGTTGGAAATTTGGGATGCAAAAAAGTAGTTGGAAATAATTGTAATATAATTTTTTGGAATGATATTTGATATCAACATCGCCCTATTAATTTACTTTCCCTTTTAGTTTATGACAAGTCTAAATCTGATAAGATTACCCTGGACCAGGTTAGGAATGAAGGCAATATTAGATTATTTTTAACTAGATGGGTTAGTAATGCTATGAGAGTATAGAAAAAAGATTTACTCTGCATTATACAGAATACTAATTATTCAACATGTGAGGATTTAGTGATTTGGACATTGGAGAGTAATGATTTATATTCAGTGAGTTCAATGTATCATTTTTTTTTATTTTGGGGCATCCAGGTTAATTTACACAAAAATGTATGAATCTTGAAGATATCTTAAAAATATAAGTTATTTTTATGGTTGGCTTTGAATAATAATATTCTAACTAGAGACAATTTGGCTTATAGGGGATGGACAGGTCCTTTGAATTGTGTTTTTGTACTCATCCAGAAACATCAACACATCTATTTATTAATTGTCCTTTTAGTATGAATGTATGGGCTATAATTTCTCAATATTTTGGCAATAACTCTTTTAATTTTACCTCTTTGGATAGTATTTGGGTTTATATCCTAATTTTGATAATGAGGCTTTATTACATTGGGGCTCTTTAGTAGATTCTTTTGTTAGGGTTATTTGGGAGGAAAGAAATAATATTATTTTTAATAATGGGGTTATTTAATCTAAATTCTCTATATATAACTTAGGTATGCATTCATTTTATCACTGGACAAATGCACCAAGTAAGATGGCACATTTGTTTAGGTTAGCAGTGAGCCGAGATCCTTCTTTAGCTCCTTAGGTGGTTGGGACTGTAGTTGTAGTTGGTGACGAAACAGATGAGGATTTGCTAGGCGATTAGTGAAGCTTGTGACTGGTGTGGTGGTTTTTGAAGGATTAGTTGATTAGTCTGAGGATGTTAAGATGGTGTTTGATGTTGGAATGGTTTTTAGATGGAGTTCTCTCAATTATAGATGTAGTTTGTTTCTTTTATTTTGTTACGTCAATACTTTTTTTTATGTTCTCTTCTTGTTGTTTGTGTTTCTTGGTATATCTCTTGTATGCTGAGAGCTGCACTAGTCTTTGTTTTTTGCTTTCTCTTTCTGGTACCTTCTTGGAAGGTCACTTAAAAAAAAAACAGATTGTGAACAATTGGCATGCATTTCTAATCCAAGATACCCCACCTTACTAAAGAACCTAAAGATCAAGAAATGTCCAAAATTGATATTCACACCATCACTCAATCCTCTTAATAGGATTTCCCAATTGTATCATGTGTGCATTTATAAGGTGTCCTTTCTCTTTGAGCCTCTCTTGAGTGGTCTTACTTGTGTTGAGGAGCTTTTCATATGTGATTCACCATAATTGATAACCTTTCCAAAGGTGTGGCCCTATTGGTCAAATCATCTCAGTTCTTTGCGACACTTAAAGATCTCTAAATGTGTGAACTTGAAATTCCTATCAGAGGAAATAATGGAGTTCTCGAACCTTCAGAGTTTGCTCATAGATGAATATAGGCACAAATGTATCAGACCATGATTTGATACTCTATACACTTTAAGGGTTGGATTCTGGGTATGAATCCTTTGTTACGGCTCTCGATATGAGGTTTTTCTATCCTTGAAAGATTGAACTGAGTGGTCTACTCCTTGCTCATGAGGCTCGTCTTCTTACTAATCTCATATCTTCTTCTACAACCACTGTCAATCTCACCACCAATTCAACTGAGTCAGACTCTACTTAGAGCAACTCAACAGTCTATTTTTCAAATACCAAATCCCAAGTTTTAGATTCAGCTCAGAACAACTCCAGTTGTAATAAACCTAATCGTAGTATAGAAAGAGGTCGTTACAACAAGTGATAGAGAAAGAGGTCTATACAACAATAAGTACAATGGCCAGTACAACAATCATATCAATTTCAATCAAGATCAAGCACAATGCCAGATTTGTAACAAGAGGGGACATGAACATTAGACTGCTATCACATATTTGTTGTGTGATGCACTGCCTCTTTCAATCAACAACAAGCCTTGGTAATTGAGCCTTCTACCTCCTCTCTTTCTTCCGGTCAAGTACCTTGGTACATTGACTCAAGAGTCAGTACTCATGTCACAACTAACATCAACAACCTATCTTCCTCCTAGTCATACAATGGACATGAAGCACTGAACATTATGTTACCAGTCTATCAATTGCTCACAAAGGCACAACCATTTTTCATACTCTATTTAAATTCCTTCTTTTAAAAATATGCTTCATGTACAAGCCATTACTAAGAACCTATTGAGTATTTCACAACAAATTCTTGATAACAATATTATTGTGCAATTTTCATCAACTTCTTGTTTAATAAAGAATCAAGCAACTAAAAAGATCCTCCTGCATGGCATCTTGCATAAGGGACTACCAATTGATTCCTTCATCCTCTTCTCATCATCAGAACGAAGTCTATCAAGCCTCACAATCTTCATCAGACCTTTGACATTTTAGGCTTGCATATTGTTCTATTACTGTAATTGAAGCTTTGAGGAAGGCACAAGCTATTTCGATAAAGCCTACATCCTCATTTTCTTTTTGCTCTAGTTGTAATAAGGCAAAATCACACAAATTGCCATTTTTTCCTTCGCAAAATTCTGCTACTAAACTTTTAGAAGTTGTTCATTTAGAGTTATGGAGACCAACCCATATTGTTTCTAATAAAGGAAATATGTATTATGTGATGTTCACTGATGAATATACTAGATTTACTTGGTTCTATCCTTGTGCTTGCAAATCAAATGTTGCATCTCTTTTTGCTCAGTTCAAATCAAAGGTTGAGAATCTACTCTCTTCCAAATTTAAGATATTTCAGTGTGATGGATGCACTGAGTTGAAGCCCTTGATGAAAAGCTATCTTGAGATCACCTTCCAAGTGTCTTGACCATACACCCCTAAACGCAAGCATAGACATATTATGGAATTAGGGCTGACAAACATGTTTCATGCCTTTATTCCTCTTCAATTTCGGGATTTGATCTTTGAAAGTATTGTCT
The DNA here is from genome assembly GCA_964058865.1 of Eleocharis quinqueflora. Taxonomy (NCBI): domain Eukaryota; kingdom Viridiplantae; phylum Streptophyta; class Magnoliopsida; order Poales; family Cyperaceae; genus Eleocharis; species Eleocharis quinqueflora. The sequence continues at coordinate 86,681 of CAXKVX010000310.1, forward strand.
ATATGATAATTAGACTCCCATCCATCTCCACTGATATCACTTCTCCCTTTGAAAGATTATTCAAACAAAAACTTGATTACACATTCATGCATACTCTAGGTTGTACATGTTTTTCACTTCTTAGACCTTATAATCAACATAAGCTTGAACCTAGATCAGAAACATGTGTATTTTTGGGTTACGCTAGTATTCACAAATGATATTATTGATATCACATACCTTCTCAGAGGATGCAATATCAAGAAATATTGTTTCAATGATCAAGAATTTTCATTTTCATCTCTTACCTCTACTATTACTGAACCTGTCTCACAACTCACCTCTACTACACCGCTGATAATTTTACCTCCTTCACAGTATTCTTCTGGTACTGATTCATCTAATATCCCCTCTTCTCTATCCCTCAACATCCTCCACAGCATGTTCCCAACAATACAAATGACAATTATACCTCTTCTTAATCATCTCATTCTATGATCACCAGATCACAAACAAGATCATTAGAACCAAGACAGTTTTCTGATCACCATGTCTACACAACTCAACTCTCCTCTGATAAATTGGAACTCACTTGCTATTCTCAAGCAGTTAAGAGTGAACATTGGAGACAAGCAATGACTAAAGAACTCATAGGTGCTCGTGTCATAGGATCTGGTACAACCACCTAGTGATGCTCGTGTCATAGGTGCAAAATGAGTGTTCAAATTGAAGTTAAAGATGATAGTACTGTAGACATGTACAAGGTCAAACTAGTAGCCAAGGGCTACAACCAACAAGTCATGTGGTAAAACCAGTAACTATAAGGGTTGTTCTCACCTTAGCTTTATCACAGAATTGGCATGTGCATCGGCTTGATGTCAATAATGCTTTCATGCATGATGATCTTCAAGAGACTGTCTCCATGGAATAACCTTCTGGATTTGTTGACTCAATAAATCCACACTATGTCTGCAAATTGAAAGTTTTTATATGGACTCAAGCAGGTCTCTAGAGCCTGGTTTGCAAAGCTCAAGAACTTCCTCTTATCTAAAAAGTTCATCTCAGCTCAATCTGATCACTTTCTTTTTATTTTCAAATCATCAACAATAATCATCTATCTATTGGTTTATGTGGATGATATTCTGATAATAGAAAATAATTCTGAGGCTATACAACAACTCATGAACACCTTCAACCAACACTTCTCTATCAAAAACCTTGGCTCTTTAATTACTTTCTAAGAATTGAGGTCAAGCATCTTATCTCTGGTATGCATCTCTCCCAATCCAGATATCTACTTAGTATTCTAGAAAGAGCATCAATGGCAAACACATAACCTTGTAATAGACCAATGCAAACAGGTGTTCATATTTCAAAATTTTCTGGCACTACAATGGACAATCTTGAGCTCTATAGATCAATTATAGGTGCTCTTCAATATGCACCTTTTACAAGAACTGACATTACCTTTGATGTTAACAAAGCCTCTCAGTTCATGACTTCTCTCACTGATGAGCATTGGAAATTAGTTAAGAGGGAATTGAGATATGTGCAGGGAACATTGTCTCGTGGTTTAAACTTCACCTCTGCATCTATTTTAGCCTTACATGCTTATTGTGATGCTGATTGGATTGGTTGATCGAAGATCAACCACGGGTTTTGCTATTTTTCTGGGATCCAATTTGATCTCTTGGTCCTCTAAAAAGCAATCAACAGTGTCAAGGTCTTCTACAGAAGCTGAATACAAGAGTCTTGTTGTTACCTCCTTAGAAATTCTTTGGTTAAAACTCTTAACTCAAAGAATTGCAGTCTCAAACACCTACACTTTGGTGTGATAATTTAGGAGCGATATTTTTTTGCCTCCAATTCTGTCTTTCACTCTCGAACGAAGCATATTAAGCTTGATTTTCGTTTTTTTACAAGAGAAGGTTGCAAAGCCCCGACAACTTAATGTCAAGTTCATTTGCTCCGTAGATTAATTAGGTGGTTTCTTCACAAAGAATCTGGCAAAGGCTAGATTCGAGTTACTGAAGAACAAACTTCACGTGTCTGGCAACCCGTCTCGTTTGAGGAGGGCTATAGAAGGAGATATTGAAGCACTGGACGATTTCAGTTCCAAAAGCAATGGAGAGTAAAACAAAGCTAAGTTCACTCTATTAGTTAGTTACAAAGTTTGTTAGGCACTTAGGGTGTGTTTGGCAACCACCACTATTTCGGAATAGTGCTCTATTCCGGAATTAGGGAGTGCCAAACATGTTTTCAAATTAATAGAATAGTGGTAAAATAGGCTATTTCGGTATACCACCATATAGATGGAATAGCGGAATACACTGTTCCGTATGACTAACTAATCAAATTTATTGTATTTTAATATTTCATCATTACTATTATTATTATTATTTTAATAGAATAGTGGTAAAATAGGCTATTTCGGTATACCACCATATAGATGGAATAGCGGAATACACTGTTCCGTATGACTAACTAATCAAATTTATTGTATTTTAATATTTCATCATTACTATTATTATTATTATTATTATTAATATTATTATTATTAATATTATTATTGTTATTATTATTTATTATTAGTATTATAATATTTCATCATTATTATTATTATTTTATTATTATTTATGATAATTATTATATTATTATTATATATTTTATTATTATTATTATTTTATTAGTATTATAATATTTCATTATTATTATTATTATTTTATTCATTATTATTTATTATTTATATTATTTATTATTATTGTTATTATTATTTATTATTAGTATTATAATATTTCATCAGTATTATTATTTTATTATTATTTATGATAATTATTATTATATTATTATTATAATATATTTTTTTATTATTCTTATTTATTATTATTATTATAATTTTATTAGTATTATAATATATAATCATTATTATTATTATTATTTTATTCAATATTATTTATTATTATTCTTATTTATTATTATTCTTATTTTTATTTATTATTAGTATTATAATATTTCATCATTATTATTATTATTTATTCATTATTATTTATTATTTATTATTATTTTTATTATTATTTATTATTAGTATATAATATTTCATCATTATTATTATTCTATTATTATTTATGATAATTATTATTATATTATTATTATATATTTTATTATTATTATTATTATTATTATTGTTTTATTAGTATTATAATATTTCATCAATATTATTATTTTATTCATTATTATTTATTATTTATTATTATTTATTATTATTGTTATTAATTATTTATTATTTGCATTATAATATTTCATCATCAGTATTATTATTTTATTATTATTTACGATAATAATTATTATAATATTATTATTATTTATTATTAGTATTATTATTATTTTATTAGTATTTTTATTATTATTATTATTATTATTTTATTAGTATTATTATTATTTTATTAGTAGTAGTATTATTATTATTATATTATTATTTATTATTATTTTATATCATTATTTGTTATATTATTATTTTTATTAAAATTATAATATTTCATCATTATTATTATTTTATTATCATAACTATCAATATTTTTACTATTTGAATTGACACTTGCCAAATGACAATTTTTCTCTTCAGAATAGTCAAGAATACCACTCTTCCAAAATCACACTATTCTATTTTTACTATTCTAATTCCACTATTCTGACGCTATTCTTTGATTTGCCAAACGGACCCTAAGTGAAACATACTCTTCCGAGCATTAAATGCATTGTATTGTATTCGATTATATATATAGTTGTAATTGCTGCTGAAATCTTTAAGAGAGAAAATAATATGAAATCAATTCTTCTTCATCTCTTCTTTCTCGTTTTCTTCAAAGATCTCACACATCCCATATGTTGCAATGTGGTAAAAGCTCGTGAAATTCAAGCTAATTTTTTTTATTACTATCCCGTATGTGAAAAATGTATTGATTTTTTTAGATACACGATATCTTATTGCTTACAATAATCAAAACTGAATGGCAGCGCAAGAAGCAGAATGGTAATCTATATTATGCTCTGATCATATATTTTTATTGAACAAATCAAGAGTGATAATCCTTCTTTTATTTGCAATGTAATAAATATTCAGTTCTTGACCGATTATGTCTTGATTCCCAATTCACAGGAAAAATTCTACGATATGAAATTTTTTTTTTTTTGTATGTAGAACAAGTGTTATGCCATAAGCAAATATGCTTCGCATACTCGAGTTACAACATGGATATTACAAATCTAAACTTCTCATTTTGGTCTCAAGTTCTAATTCGCAAAAATATTATAAAAGCAAGGAAGCAACAAAATTGAGTGAAACAAATTAGACAAAGGCGTGTAAAAACAAGATCCAACATCCAATTCTTTTAAGATGTTAATTTTTATTTGTGCTGACGAAAGTTTGAATTCACAGCTTCTTTAAAACCATTCTAATTAGCTATCTCTCGGAGCTACTAGGTCATTTTCTCAAATAATATGATATAACAATTCTATTGTTCAGGTTGGCTTGTTTAGCAAGAAGCAATTGTAGACATATGAGATATAGCCAGGATTCTAATAACACTAATATATGGCCACTTCGTTCATCTTTCAAAAGATGAAGAATTTGCGAATACTAAGAATGGAATGCTCGGAACACTTTGTACTATTGAAAGGTAAAGGCCCATGGAGACATGGAGTAGGCTCAAAAATGCATGAACAAGCGAACTATATAGTACTTGCTGCACTTTGTACTATTGAAAGGTAAAGGCCCATGGAGACATGGAGTAGGCTCAAAAATGCATGAACAAGCGAACTATATAGTACTCAGCAAGTACAACTTGAGACTAGTATTGTCTGCGTATCAAAATCGTTCTGCACTTTGTGTATCTTAATCAGATCAGAAGCAGAGCTACATGAGATTAGGGAGGAGCAGTCGTTCTACTTTGGAATTATTTTTTGCAAAATAAACTTGTGTATTTGTACGATTTATTAAATTTTTTTGTAAAATAACCATGTATTTTTAAAAATGTGCATCATCTGTTCCTTCCTGAAAAAAGTAAAAGATCTTGCTCCTTCCTGACGGAAATCCTAAATCCGCCCCTGATTAGACCGTCTAATTAAAAAACAACACTACACAGTCACTGTTATAAATCAGAAAAGGACGTTGATCTTTAATTTGACTGTTCAAATTAAAAAAAGTATAATATTTCGTAGATAGCATATTTGGTACCGACTATCGATATCGATATTATTATGCACATTAAGTTAAGTTACTATACACATTATTTGAGTTATTATGCATGTCATTTCATGTTATTTTTTACTAAAAAATTATTATGCAGTTAACAAAATAATATGCATAATAATTCAAATAACATACATAATTATTTTCAGTACAAAAAATAACATGCACAATAACTCAAATAATGTGTATAGTAACTCAACTAAATGTGTATAATAAGATATCGATAGCAAAAAAATAAGCACTTTGTCCTATGAATTTTGATGCACAGGAATGTCTTTCCGTACAACCTGTCCTTCCCATTCCTTTATCAAATTTAAGCCCAATTGAGATTCTTTGGGCCTGGTTTTTGCGCCAACTTACCCGAACTGTCAATTAAAAGAAATGAAGTCCCATCCAATTCGGAAGAAAGTAAACTGAACCCACTCTAAAAAGTCTCTACACCAGATCAGGATTCCATAAGTATTTTCTGTTATGTAAAGGATCTTCGTTTATGTATGCCCCACGTGTCATTGAAAGAATAACTTGGCATCAAGACTTGCTACACATCGAGCCACAAAGAACAGACTACATATCTCGTTCGATTGAGCACCAGAGTTGAAGAAAATCGGAGAATGTGAGAGAGAGGGAGGGAGCCGGGAGGAAGAAAGAGAACTAATGGAGGATTTCTACCTAACGATTCCGTACGGACTACTCGTGCTCGCCGGAGGAATCGCCGGATATGTGAAGAAGCGGAGCCCCGCCTCCTTCGCCGCCGGAGTTGGATTCGGCGGCCTCCTCCTCGCCGCTGGTTTCGCCAGTCTTAGAGCGTTCCAGACCAACTCCATCTCTTACTTCGCTCTTACTCTTGAGACTGGTATATAGAATCCTCAATTATCTCGCTTATTCTTGTTTAATTTGGGTTGGATCACTTAGTTGACCTTAGTTTAGCGTTGCATGTTGAGATTTCTTGTGAGTGGTTTTTTTTATGATTGCTAATTCGTTATTTATGTGACGCAGTGTGCGCTGTAGTGCTGATGGTTCTAATGGGATGGAGATTCTACAAAAGTAGAAAGGTTATGCCAGCGGGAGTTGTTGCTATTCTCAGGTTGGCTTCTTCCCCTTTCAAATTACATTGTTGTCATATCGTTGGTTGAAGTGATAAGATAAAGCCTACTTTACTGTTAAAGAAAATTTAAATTAGTTGTGATTCTATGAAATTTTACTCAAAGTCTCAAACAAAGAAAAAAAAAATACAAATAGAACAACAACAACAACAACAACAACAACAACAACAAGGCCTTTTGTCCCAAACAAGTTGGGGGTCCTAGAAATGAAGCTTTCATTTTCATAAAATTGACTGAATTTTATGTTGGCTCGCCAAGTCTATCAGAACCCTCCTCCTTTCTGGGCTTGAGACTGGTTGTAAAAATTAGTCTAATTTACATAAGTACAATTTACAAGTCTCCAAATTTCCGTGGGATCATTTGCCCCCACTATTTTCTGTGGCTACACCACTGTTTTTCATGGAAGCTTTTATCATGCAATTCAATTGGTTTCCCTTTGTTCATTTGGCCTTGGTATTTTATTTTGTTGGTATATCTACAAATTAGGTGAAAACATTTAAAAAAAATGGAGTAAACATTACTGATTCAAGCATTTCTTTGGTGAATTTGCAGCGCAATTATGTCAGGGTTCTACATATACAAGATTGCTACCAGTAAACATCATGTTAATTATGCAAGTTCCGTTTGAAGAGAAGAAGCTAACTTCTCATGTACAAGTTGTTCAGAAAAGCATCAAGAATATATTTTTATTTCCTTATCCGGTTTCTTCCATTTTTGGAACTATTGATGTAATTGTGCACTAGCATTGCAAATTTATCATTTGTGCTCTTTAGATAAATATTATGATTTTCACACCCCTATTATTACTCTACAAATCAGTTAATACATAAGCTGTAGTCATCAAGAATAGCATACTATATCGTACAAATGAGGCCATGTTATCTCAATCACTTAAATTTGGCGATGACTTTCTGCACAAATAATTTTGTGAGGGACTTTGCTGGCTTTGAATTAGGAGAGAAATATTGTGCCATTTGAACCAGTGGCTTTTGTCTGCCACTCAATAGCCATATGATTAAAATCAGATGTATCAGATATTTATTCTTAATACTTTGGTGAGTTGTTGATCTTATCCTTACCGTTTGGTAGCATTTTATGAAATATGCATCCTCCATTGAGGATTTTAGGACTGCTTGACAACTCTAGCTCCCTGGGATTTGAAAGTTCCAACAAAGCTAGAGGTGTTTTGATCAGGTTAAAACATCCCTTTATCTGAAGTTCTTCAAGACAAGGGAACAACTCTTTCTCCAGCAGTTGACCAAACCTTCCAATTAATCATATACACGAACCTGAGAATCTTTTGTGATGGAAAATTTACTTGACCGGGACCATACAATTCCTCACCAATATTAAGTGTAGGCAAAAGTTTCAAAAGGAGGGTATGAAGAAGAGGGAGCTGCACAAGAGGAAGGAGAGTTGCATTGGAGCAGCGTCTCAAGTAAATATATCGGTTATTTACTATGGTGAGGTTTATCCATGATGGCAATTCGGTGCCGAAATAGATTTTAATCTCCAACTCCTTAAGATCTGAGTGTGCCTTCACTGAGTTGAGGATATTCTTGTTGGTGGGCCCAGGAAAAGACCTATCCCATCTTAGAGACAAGGCCTTCAGGTGCTTTTTCTCTGCCAGTCTTGCTTCTTGTGCTTCAACTTCATCTTTTATATTATTGAGGCTAAAAATTGATACATTCCCTCTTAGTTCCTTCATCTAAGACAATTCTCTTATTGTGTGCCCTTCCTCACCAATGACCTTAAATTCCTCCAACTCTTGAAGCTTAGTTAATTTTCCTATGCCAGAAACTAAGTACACCGTCTCCTTGCTTGCATGAAAGTGCCGCAAGTTGATTAGGTGGTTCATGTTTTTGGGTAAACTTCTGAAAATACAATTTCTGACATCTAAAACCTGAAGATGACAGTGTACAAAGTGATTCAGGAAATTCATTAGTTCCACTGAAAGACAGATCAAGAAACCGGAGATCTGAAAGCTGATTAATAGCATTTATGTGCAATCCCACTGATAACTCCAAAATTCTCAACTTACCTGTAGACTCTAGGAAACAGGCTACTACCCCTCTTCTTTTGTTTGATAACAGGTGATTCATAGTAATCACTAAGGAACAAGAGTGTGTGCAGCTTATCGCTGCATACTCTCAGATCGATGGCCGGCTTATTTGTTCTCACTGTCAGGTGGCGAGTAGATGGAGGAATGGTTATTACGGCATCATTACTGGCAGAATATGCATGAGTACATGGGTTAAAATATCTATTCAAAAGAAAACATCCATAAGGACATGGGTTTGGGTCATCATCGAAATAAAAAGAATCATCTGAGGAGACGGCTATTGGGAATTCTTTAATTGCACTGTTCATGATGTACATGTCTGGCCATGGTGTAGGAAGAAAGAATGAGATATTCACGAGTTTATCAAACCATATATATCTTACCGATGTCCGCAGATTTAGGTTCATCACTAGTATTTAATTGAATAAAAATGTTTGCTTTCCACAGTTGGATTATTCTCTCTTTGAATGATGTAATTTGTGGGGAATGTTGAACAGAAAGCAAAACATTTGTTTCAAATTTGAATCTAGGTGCTGGTAAGCAATCTCTAGAAAAGAGAAAACACTATAGCGATAATACTTGGGGTCGATTAAATTATTTTCCCAGTATTTGACATCCATATTCGACTACCAATAACCGCACATGCTTGCTTTAGAGCGTCTTTCTTTCTCCCGTTAGATAAACATTTTCTTTCCAGCCAATGTTGGTACCTAAACTCTGAAATAAGCACAAATTTTCTTTTGTTTATTGTATTTCCGTGCTATTACAACAGTACCCTTTCAGTACATTTATGTTTATTTTAGTTTAGTTTACATTTTACGGCTTTCAGAGAGCAGAGAGTTGCACTTAAGAACACTACATATCCCAAAATCAGAACAATTGGAATAGCATATCCAACACTTATCAGGAAAAAAGAACTACAAATCTGCTCTTCTAAGGCATCTTCAATTCTTTCTTTCCATGTTAAAACTCTAGCAGCTATCTCGGACTGCCTTTCAGTGTCTACTACACTAGCAAGAAGTGCATCCTACATACATAGCAATGCATTTCTTATAAATTGGATAGAATATAAGAATAGATCTGCAAAAAATATTCAACCGTGGAATTTGCGAGTTATTGTATCTGCTTCTGACGATCTACTGTATTCATCACAAAAAAACAACAAAAAATAATCACATCTGGTAACGGAAATTCTAATATCAAGGGGAAAAAACTAACTACTGAGAGCATCTTCATCTCTTAAACTTTTGAAATTTTTAAATTTATTGCCACATCAATCTTAGAAATTTTTTTTTTTTAGTTTCTAAACTCTCCATCTCTAAAATTGAAAAGTTAGAGTTTTTAAATTATCACGTCAGCAAATATTACTAATATTATGGAAGACAGATCAATTTTAGCAAATTATTAAGTCACGTCAGAGTTTATAAACTCTAAAGCATAATTGCTAAATAAAAAACTCTTGAGCAAAATTTCTAAATAAGAAACTCATTTAAAAACTACCACGTCAGATTAGAAACTCCAAGAGTTTCATGAATGGAGATGCTCTAAATTCGACACCAAGCGGATGAGGGCGCACACACATCCATATTTTTATTTTTTTATTTTTCTTTGTATTTTTTTAATTTTAAAATTTGGATTTGATACAAAGGCAAAGAGAAGTAGGGACTAATCTCTCTTTCCTCGGGAGCGAACAAAAGAGACAATACTTAGGCGGGAGAGGTCGCATCCGACATCCCCCTCGCCCCCCTCGCCCCCCTCGCCCCCCTACCCCCCCCCTCTTCTTCCCATGGTTTCCGGATGAGTTTGATAGACGAATTGTGAGTCGAGTACTAGATCGATACACTGATTGAGTTTGATAGATGGATGAAGTCCTCAACACAGATTGACTGAGATCGATAGATTGATTGAAAGTGTGTGGATTGATAAATTGATTGAGATCGTCAACTGATGGTGACAAGATCGTTCCAGTTCATAAAGATACTGACGAGGCTGAGAAGTTGTCGAGTGTTGATAGAGGAGATCGTCAGATGCATGATTGAGTTTGTGCATTAAGATTGTGCAGTGTTTTGATCAAAGATCAGATGCTACTGAGATCTTTGTGATGATCGGAGGTGATTATGAGAGGATCGGGCAGTGGTTGATCACGAAACTCAATCAGATCATGACTGAAATACCTGAGGCGATACTGAGATCAGAGAGTGTTGAGACGTGCAGTATTTCCAAAGATTAGAGATAACAGAGATATCTGAGATGATAGTGCAGTATTTATTCAAGAAACTAAATCAGATCGTGACTGAGAAATCTGAGGCGTTGCTAAGATGATCGTGACCCAGACATTTGAGATGAGTTCAAACGATACTGTTGATACAAGGTTATGATTTTTATGAGATACTATAATGTGAGATTGATCGTGTTTAGTAATCTCTTTTGGTACTAGAATTGGAATGATTATGTTGGAATTAGTGCGTTCTTTTGGATTCCCAAATGCTGATACTCGATAGTTCACAGAGTATTGATACTATGGGTTTACAGAGGAACCTGATAACGCTCTGGTAGAGTGACTGATAGTGAGTTGTGAGAGATGTGATAGGGGTGGTCGGGATTAATCGGATTTGCTAGGAGGGATGAGTGCGCCAGGCGCTTTGCTTGTTGGCGAGTGCGAAGCGCGGTCGAGCCCCGACAAAGCGTGACCTGGGGATTGTGAGGCAGAAATATAACCCGAGCGATCTTGGGACGGATTTCTCTTTAGTTCGAGTGCGACGGTTGGCTAAGCAACAACGATGACAGTTGATAGAGGTACAAGATGTCTAGCAAATGCGAGATATGTCGGTACCAAGATGTCATTCATTTAGATATAATTGAAAAAATGATAGAAGATAATCATATGAAACCAGAAGGGTTACATTAGTTATGTTTGTGTGTTTTTGTTTTGATTTAAGCATATGGATTAGATTAGTTTAGGACATAAATTGTGAGTTTGTGTTGGTTGATGATATGTTAGTGTTCTATGTTGAATGTATTTTTGTCATGAAAATGAAGTGATGGACACTCACCACTTATTTCAAAAGAAAAAAAAAAGTAAAGAGAATGGAATTTCATTTACAGGTCCTCCACTTGCCTTATATCAGTGGGTCACGATCTTTTTAATAAGGCAGCTAATAACAGAATATAAAATATCATTTACAGGTCCTCCATTCGTCCCGTTGGGCTGTCAGCATGAAGCGCATAAGTTGCATGAACTGACAAGCGTTCAAAGCATAAAAGAATAATAAATGAAATCCTTCTTCCTTCGGCTCCAATAAAAAGACAAGAATAAGTACAACTTGCATACTAAAAAAAAATCAGCATAAGAGAGGAAATAACAACGGGCAATTTCAGTTTTGGAACTACTAAAATTCTCGAAACAAAAATTTGCATTGGTAGGAATGTACGCTAATAACATATCGAAAATGATTGGTATAATTTAGGCATACGAATCCTAAAATAGGAAAACCGTAAAACCTAATTAGATTTGGATGAGAAACAGAACCAGAAATAGAAGGTTAAACGAACAGAACAGGATGAGCTGACAGAAAATTATTGCACAATGATATATACAATAAAATGAGAATCCGTACATTGATCTTAATTTTTGCGTTGAGTTTCATAAGCCAATTTCAGGAACAAAAGTTATATCAAAATGACGTGAGATTGACATTGGTTTTGAGATTCAGACCTACCTGAATACATTCATCTCGGAAGAAAACGATTTGGGCCCATTTTAATGTTCACTGAATCACAAATAGATCCAACAATCTAAATAGTTTGAAGAGAACATAAAACCTATTGATGTAGATTTGGAATGGCTATCAAGGATTCGGGGTGATTTGAATATATATAGATATATACAAGTACAACCTCAAAAAGACAAAATAAGCTAAAAATGAAACCCAATAAATTAGATTTAATTTTATGAAAATGACTGAATTTTTTACGTTGGATAACCAGGCCTATCACAATCCTTCTTTTCCAGCTTGGGATAGGCTACGCAAAAAAAGAATAACATATGAAAAGTTTTCAAAAAGACAATTAAAACAGAAAAATAAATATTTACATTAGTTTTTGGGGCAAAAGAAGAAGATACAGACGTTTATCACTCAACAATGCATTATGTTGATTTGTGAGAGTAACCAAGAAAATTCCCTCAGTGAGATGAATGCTGCTCGTACATACAAATATGATCCTTGCATCAAATTAAACAATTTGCCTCAGCTGAAGTTAAACTTTTAACTACTATCCAGAGTGAATGTTATTAAACAAATTAAACCAACTTGAATACATACAACTACCTATGTTACATGTATACATCCCTAGTGCCTGGAGGAGTTAAAATCATATCCTCAGAAATAAGATAAATACCTAAAGAAACATACATTTTCTTTGTTAATGAATGTCGCCGCTTTTCACCTTCTGGTGTACATCTGACTATATTACCCTTACTCAATTTAACTGTCACCTTACACCATTTTGTGATGGTGATTTTATGGCAGAACCTGTTTCTCCCATTTGAGACTAACTACTCTTTCCTTTCTTAGAAGGTTTCTTCAAAGGAGACTTGACTCTCTTTCGTGGTTTCAAGTTTATACCAGGATTTTGCATATGATTTGGCACTTGCTGGCTTTCTGTGCTTTGTTCCAGGAGCCTTACTTTAAAAGGATTTGAGGCTGTGTGACAAACCAGGTCTTTACCAGGTTGGGGTCTTTCCAAATCTACTTTCCTACTGTTAACCTGAAAAAAGCAAACATCCTTTCAAGTAAAATGCCAAAAAAAAATTGACAAACAAATCATAAATCACTGCATAAAACTATAACAAATCCTTTCATAATCAGATGAGGCATATAAATATATTGGATTTGAAAGGACATAAGAACAACAAGGTTACATTATGTTGAGAAAAAAACAACAGGAAACCAGACATCAAAGTATCAAACCATGTCCACTAACAATTCAAAAGGCATCACTTCTGAAGGAGCCCATTATTTAAAAAGAAAAGGCAGCAGGCAATTCAAAGTATCAAACCATGTCGAAAAACAATTCAAAAGGGAAGAAGCTCATAGAAAAATGTCATTACTCACCCAACCTAGTTTTGGATCATGGATTTATAGTAAGAGCTATGAGTTTTGAGTACGCCTTCTTATTATCATACAGAACAAAAAATTGTTGAAAACATTTTGGGTTTTGCAAAAGTATATGGGATATCTCTTTCATTATGAAGGTTATCAGGTGAGTCAGAACTTAGATCTGTACCAGCTGGAGAAGAGCAGAAAATGTACGTGCCACCTCATACTTAGGCCTGCCTGAAACTACTTCAGTAAATGTCATAGAATCTTTATCAGCTGCTTCTGAGGACAACTTATCGACAATTTGATCTCCATATAAACCAATATCAAATGGTGAGTGTGCATCCTATAAGAAATCCACATGCAGAGAAATAAATTTCTCGGAGTAAAAATTAAAATTAGTTATATCACAGTAAATATACTTGCAAACTGAAGAATTTTTCAGTCCAAATAAGCTAGACCAGCCAATGCTGGTACCTAAACTCTGAAATAAGCACAAATTTTCTTTTTTTATTAATGTAATTCCAGACTACAACCTGACATTTATGTTTATTTTAGCTTAGTTTACATATTATGGCTTTCAGAGAATTGCACTTAAGAACACAACATATCCCAAAAACAGAACAATTGGTAATGTCCATCACTTAAAGAACTACAAACCTGCTCATCCAAGGCATCTTCAATTCTTTCTTTCCATGTTGAAACTCTAGCAGCTATCTCGGACTGCCTTTCTGTGTCTGCTACACTAGCAAGAAGAGCATCCTGCATACATATCAATGCATTTATTTTATAAAGTGAATAGATATATAGGATTAGATCTGCATAGAAAATATTCAACCCTAGTGGAATTTGCAAGTTATTGTATCTGCTTCTGCACATCTACTGTATTCATCACAAAAACAACAACAAAAACATCACATCTGCAATTAACTCCAATTATTTCCTGTAGAGACTAGAGAGTTTGAAGAAATGTTGATTTGAATGATGTAGAAGAGAAGCTGAATGAGGAAGATGTCAAAGAAAGAAAGAGGAAGGATGCAAGAGTAAGAATTCTAGTTCACATAGAGTTGAGAAAGCTATTGACGAGATCCAACTCTAGACAGCTTCGGATTTTGACCCATATTCGATTTGATGAATCTTACCAAAATTTCTCTCCAAGTTTTCACATGAATTACACTCGAAGTTCACCTCGATTGTTTTCTTATTTTCTGTCTTTTATTTCCTTAACAGTTAATTACATTTTAAGGACTGAATCATTCTTTATTAGCTTTCCTTCTTTCGGTTGTTTTTTCTTTGGAAACAAGACACTTATCGCCTATTAAAAGGAATGGCAGATCTTGTTTTAATGAAATTAGTTTCTTAAGAATTCTCTTTGGAAACAAGACACTTATTGCCTATTAAAATGGCAGATCTTGTTTTAATGAAATTAGTTTCTTAAGAATTCTGAGAATTTTTTCTTTGCTATTTAGCAATTTCTTTCTTGTTCCTTTTCGACTAAATCATTTATTGCAGCATGTCTACGCAGATTTGTGATATGGAATCGAAATTGCATCAAGTGGTATTAAAGCAAGTTCGACAACCACTTTTGCGCCATGAAGTTTTATCTTCAAGAGTTTTTTCGAATTGAAGGAAATTTCACCCGAAAAGCGTGTGCCTTTGGTTACTATTTGTTTTCGAGAACGAGTTGCACCATGGTGGCAAAACTGAGACTAAAAAGAGTGTGGTCAACCACCAATCAAACCGAGCACTAACTCGCCTTCCTCTTGCACTACACCTCTTGTAACCAATCCGAGCACTAACACTCTGAATGATCGCAAAGCTAAAACCCGGTGTCATACCCTCGGACACTATGCCAACGAATGTCTGAAAGCTCGAGTTCAATTTGTTGCGAATCAAGATAACTATTTCGAGGACGAAGAGGAATGGATGCTTATGAAGAAGAGATTTACGAGACTAACCTCGAGGATGTTGCTAGAGAAAACTTAATTGCACAAAGGTTGTCTCTGGCGCCACCAACGAAGGAGAATTGGAAGAAGCATGATATCTTCAAAACTCATTGCTCCATCAAAGAAAAGAAGTGCAACATAATCATTGATTCGAGGAGTTCGGAGAACATCTCCGAAGAGGCTATAAAGAAGCTAAACCTCTTAACTTCAGCACGTCCACACCCTTACAAGCTCGATTGGATCAACAAAGATGCCCAAATAATGGTCAACCAACGATGTCAAGTTGACTTCTCCATTGGTCCACACTAATAAACCACGATCCGAGCAAACATCCCAATGGATGCTTTGCACCTCATTTTAGGCACAACATGGCAATTCGAGAACCATCTCGTGTACGAGTCGAATACATCTTTACTCGATACAAACAGAAGAAAAGAAAGTACATATCTTACCTATGCAAAAGGATTTTTCGAAGACAGTATTGTGTGTTCCAACCGAAGAGTTCGAGCATGAATTGGAAGAAGCAGGCGTGTGCTTAATCACAACTTCAACAACACATACACAACCCCAAAAAGAAAAGTACCCTCAACTAGTTGAACCAATTATAGCTACCTACAGGGATGTTCTAGGAGAATTGTCGGACAGACTCCTACCACTTTGGAATATCCAACACCAAATTGACTTGATGCCGAGATCGATCCTCCCGAACAAAGCACATTATCAAATGCCCCTTGATAAGCATGAAGAGCTGCTCCGACAAGTGCAAGAGCTCTTCGACAAAGGTTTTGTACGCGAGAGCATAAGCTCATGTATTGTTCCTGCATTACTTGTTCCGAAGAAGGACGGGATGTTCCAAATATGTGTAGATAGCCTAGCCATAACCAAATTACTATCAAATACCGATTTCCAATTCTGAGATTCGAAGACATGTTAGACCAACCATGTGGTGCAACCATCTTCTTGAAACTCGATTTGAAGATATCACCGGATTCGCATCAAGCTGATGACGAATGGAAAAATGATTTTAAAACAAATGCACCGAACACTTTCATGCGAGTCACGAATCAGGTATTTCACTTTTTTCTCATTTACAATCGAAACAAAACTGATCACCTTCACCACCTGCGAGAAGTATTTGAGACATTCCGAGCAAATCAGTTATTTGTCAACCCGAAGAAGTGTTCGTTGATAGTTTTGACGCTTGTATTCTTGAATTTTATCATCTCGAGTCAAAGCATAAATACTTAAGAATTCTGAGAATTCTCTCTTTGCTATTTAGCAGTTCCTTTCTTGTTCCTTTCTACTAAATCATCTATTGCAGCCCTTCCTCACGAAGTTGTAGTTTGGGATCGAGATTGTGTCAACTATGGTGGAGGCTACTAAACAAAAAGAGAATATTTATTCGGAAGTGAAAAAGAAGAAAATGGATTCTTCAAAGCTAACACTGTGTTATGCACAACTGTCAGCATTGCAAGTTAACACTAAATAGTTGAACACGAATATTGAACACAACTATCAGCATTGCAAGTTAACACTGAATAGTTGAATATGAATATTCAAAAGGCTTTAGATTTGAATATGGCAATAGCATCTATACTAAATAAAGGAGAAAGAGAGAATGGTATGAGTTGGAGTCTAATGAAGAGAGTGATCGTGAAGAACTAATTGGGAATGAAGATATGGAGCAAATGTAGTTATCTCAGTCAAAACTATATGTGATGGATCGACGCTAGATCTCAGAATTGATGGAGGAGATGCATATTGTGCCTTGCTCACGATAGAGGCAAGGTATCGACAGGGGTGCTCTCTCAAATCAGCGATGAGGTGTGGGGTGGATAGCGAGAGCAGAAGTGGTGAGATCATATCCAGATCGATGGCAAGGCATTGGTGAAGATCAGGCGAGATTGGAAAGGTCCAGCAAATCAGAAAAAGGCGAGATCAATCAGATCATGGTTGAGCCGCTGCTTGGCAAAGGACTGATCCAAGAGATACTAATCTGCCCCCGAGTCCATATCAGTTCTGCTGTGGTGATGGAAATTGAGGCGATTAAGAGCGGAATGCAGAGATTATGAAGGGCTATGGGTAAGGGGGTCAGCTAGTCAACTATGGTGAATTGAGCGTGAGTAGGGGTGAAATCTGTCGAACAATTGATAGTCAAGTGCTCGTCTTAGCCGTGGCGTTGAGATGGCTGATAATGTTCTATGCTTGATCGAGTAAGCTTTTGGTCCGTCCCCTGCCGCTCAGATCTGATTGAGGAAATCAGTATCGTGCCTTGCTCGACGAGGCGTTAGTGCTCTAAGACCAGATAGGAGTTGTGGAGGAAGGTGCGAGAGCAAATCGATGAGGCTGGATCGTTACCAGCTGTTGAGGTACCAGACTACGGAGAGAGCTGCATCAGGTATGTTCTGACTTTTGCTGCGATGAGGAGGTAAGAGGATAAGGTGCTAAGATGATCGATGCTCCGATGAGCCGAAGGGACAAGCAAATTAACGATGAGCTAAAAAAGATGCAAATCTCAGAGGGGAATTGGAGCTCGATCAGATCAGACGATTGATCGAAGCTTCTGGTGTTGAGGTGATCGAGACTATCGGTGAGTTAACGAGACGAGCAACATATCAGATGTGGCGCTTTGAAGGATGCGAGTCTTGTCTAACAAGCTGGTAGCTCCGAGCAGCTCAATTGAGATGGGGCAGAGGATCACTGATCCTCATCTGCAGTAGGGATAGAAGTTACTCACGGGATACAGAGGGATAGGTTACTCATAGGGTACCGATTGGCACAGCTGTGGCCGATACAGAGGGATGGGTATGATTCAGCTGTGACTGGTACCAGCGATGGATTACTGATACCAGCTGGATGGGATATCAGCTGTGACTGGTACAAGGACGAGGATGAGGGGATCAGTACAGATGGTACAGGGAAGCACAGCTGATACAAAGGATTTGTTTGGGCTTCATCGATCCTCATGTGTAAGGGGTAATCGATTCATATGCAGAGCTGGTACGAGGGTTCTATAAATGAGTAGGAATCAGGGGTCTGGTTGCTTTGCTTTGATTTTCTTTTATGTTGGGTTAGATAAGTGTATAGGAGAGGGTGATGTTTAGTTAGGATATATTGATTTTCATGGGTATTAGATAGCTAAGACATAGATAGAGATAATTTTGGGTTTTTTGGTGTGTTATTGAGTCTGTATACTTCGTTTTTGTTAAGAAAATGAAGCGGTGGGCGCTCCCCACTTGTTTAAAAAAAAAAAAAGTTATCTCAGTCAAAGAATGCCTACTTTTTTAGTTCTTTTCATTCTTTTTATTGTAAACAAGATTTTTTAACATCCGGGGGTGTTTAAGAAAATTATTTTTATCTAATGAGTTCCCCGGTAGGAATTACATTTTCATAGTTTCTAGTGGGGTGTTATGATGATTGGTGTGATTAGGCTTGAATGAGGGTGAAATAGTATATTGTATGTTTTATGGGTTCTGTACTTTTTATTTTCAGCAATGAAAATGGGCGGTAACTGACACTTTTTTTGGAAAAAAAAACCTCCTGGCTATTGGCAAATGATGCCCCGTAGAAATTCAAGGTCAAAAACAAAAGTTCACCAATTTTACCTAAAATAGTTTTTTTTTATTCACAGCTAAAAATGTTGTTGCCTGCAAAATGTCATATTAGATGCCACTATAATAACTTATTGTGCATTATCTAGATAAAGTAAAATGTAATGTAAAACTATCAAGTATCAACATATGAGACCCATATAATTAGAGTACAAACCAGATGTGAACGGCACAAGTCCTCAAGGTTCTGGTGAGAGTCCATGTTCTCTTCTGCCACACTCTCTGCAGCATTCATGTCACTATTTCCATACTCCTGAAACAGACATACACAAACAATTTACATGGAGGTTGATGTTTTAAGTGCAGGCGTCAATAAGACTGCCCGTAACAACAATGAAGCTTCTTCAATCAGTCTATTTCTGCAAGTAGTCCTTGAAGAAAAAAATATAATACCTATAGAGATGCACACGCACACACACATAAAACAAGCACGTGCACAAATACATACCTGTGGGTATGAAGGCAAATCAGCATCCATGTTATCAAATGCCATGTAGGCATCTTCAGCATCAAAGTCATGAGGGTCGTTTTCGCCCATATCTTCAACATTATCATTAGGATTATTCGCAAAACGAGCAAAAAAATTTTTGCTCTCTTCATCTCCTACTGTCATAGATCTCATGAGCTGAATTTATTAAGTCAAAATCAGTCAGAAGCTCAGCGTTCAGAAATTGAAAAAAAAATGAGATCAAAATAAAAGGTACAATGCTATTATCTAGTAAAATACAAGAACAGACATGTTTTCATTAAACCTGAGACCTCTGACCTTCTGTGTTATAATATCCATTAATATTACATACCAAAAGTTGTTTAAAACATTCAGTGCGAGATTGTTTCTAGTACCTTCTCCATCAGAGGTAGAGACTCCGCAGCAGTATGTTTTTCTTGAAAATTTAATCGGGGGTCAAATTTTGCAATTGGAAATTCCATGCATCGCTTTGTAGTAAAATTCAGCCGTCTTAGTTGAGTCTTTACTATTTTAAACAACACCAAAAAGTATAGCAAAATAACAGTATATCAATACACAATACATTAAAAGAATTTTGACATGAATACGACTGCTTCACCAGCAAAACTTGCTACCAGTAAACAGTGGTAAGCAGCCACAGAACTTTGATATTGGTTATCTCTTAAGTCTTAAGTAATTAAATTTGTTCCTTTGTATCCATTATTTGCTCTTGTGAGTTCTTTAAGGAGATTTAAGGGGTTCAACATCAAACACCACGAATAAGATCAATCTGAACTGGTACCAGTACTTGTTATTGCAATAGTTAGGACCAGTAACAGCATATGACAGAATATTTTAGCTATATGTACAAATTGTGCCAGTCATTACCAATAGCAATACCATGCACAGCATGGACATTACGAACGCACAGAAGAATCTACATGTAATTAATATGATTATCTTTCAAAATAATGTTTGAAATACTAATACCTTTCTTAAAAGGTTTTATTCTCAATGTACCAGGCTCGTGTGGATTCAAGGGCTTCCATGGGTCATCTTCATCTCCCTCCGAATCATCCCCATCATCTGAAACCCCCAAATCAGGTGCATCTTGGTGACCCATGTCATAATCATTGTTATTCCAGTTAGCATCATTCTCTCCTGCTTCACATTCAAATGCATCCTCTAAATTCACACCATCATCCACATTGTACTCATTCTCTATATTTTTTCGTTGGCTTGATTTACGTGCAGAAGGTGATTTGTAGGCACTTTGCCGATTTTTGGACTTAATCGTGCTCCCGGAGTTAACAGGCCCCGTTTCTTTTCCTTTATCAGGTGTTGCATTTAAGAAGTCATTAACAGCTCTTGCATCGCATGGATCCAATAAGAGAAAATCATTGTAGAATTCACAGGTAGCCAGCTGAAGGAAAACAAGAAGAAATTGACTAAATGCAAGAATGAGATAAAAGGGTACACATCAGTGACCATCTAAGATTTTATTCCAATACCAGCCTGCTCCACTGTTAAATTTGGTCACAAATTATTTATGCATTTGTGCTCTAAATTGGGCTTTACAGGTAATTTACAGATCAGGTCAGCATCTACTTCCAGGGAAATTGGAAAAATTACCAGTACTTGTATCCACCACTGGGTGCTAACATAAAATGGAAACCAGAGTCATCATCAGTTTTACCATACCAGGTATGATTCAATTTCATCAGCACCGCCAGTATCCAGACAATCTTCTTCCATTACAATCAAATTGGCTGGTGGCTTTGCAGCCTTTTTCGTATTGTCTTTGTCGTGTGAATTGTCTAGACTAGCCTTTGGATCCACTGCTTACAGAAATTAACAACAATATTAAGATGAACAAGGTTTTTCAGGATTAAATCATCAATTATCACCGAAACAATAAAAGAAAGGTTTTTAGGAAACCAGTATGAAAGCTTTTATAATAACATATGTTGCAGTACCTGGCACATCATCTAATCCTAGAAATTCCTCTTCTTCTTGGTTTGCAACTGGATCTGGTCTTTTCCCATCAGGCTGGTCTGCACCACCTTTCTCTGGTTGGTCTTGCTGCCTAAAAATGGAATTTCAGACTATTCAAGACCATATTGCTTTATAGATATTACTCGATCCACAGGATTTCTATTAACAAAAGCCATGGGCGTATAACAAAAATTATTCTTTCTTCAACTACATTGTGCTGGATTGTCCTTCCTGAGGGTTTTTTTGTAAGAACAATACTATTTTCTTATATTCCACATTTATCCAATCAGTACATCTAATTAGTTGTAGTTGAATAATACTATTTTCTTATGGTCCGACCCTTCCCCGGACCCTGCGCAAGCGGGAGCTACGTGCACCGGGCTACCCTTTTCTTTAGTACATCTAATTATTTGTATCAACCATCTAATGCACATATAAGTTCGTACAGATCACAATTGCTAACACCAACATCTGACATCTGCATAACCCAGAAATGCCCTCCAGCAATGTAACTTGGCAAACAATACAAACCAGCAAGTTATACCAGTGTGGCTCTAACATCATAATTCAGCAAATCCATGCACTTTCTACAGGCATGCAAAGCTTGTATACAGATGACGGACGAAATGTCTGAAGAGGCGCTGAAACAGTCAGATTACAAACCTCTTATGAGAAAGAAACTCCAGCGCATGAAGAACTAGAGAGTATAAATACTCTACCTTCCGGCTGTATACTTGCACAGAACCTTGAAGAAGTAGTGCAGCTACACAAAAGAGAAGAGCAAAAAACAGATTAATACTTTTTTCAATGATAAAGGGCTCAGGCCCTCTTCTATTACCCCAGCCAAAGAAAAGAGGCATGAAGATGCCTTGACCATTTTTTCAATGTACCTGTTGTATGTATTCTCATATTTTACTTCAAAATTCTTTTGCAAACTAGACCTAGAAGATTGTGTGGGTCAATGAACTACGAAGTCTACCAACAATAAGAATTAGGTCTTAACAAGGAAAAGTTAAGCCTAGATCTGGTAATTCTTAGTTGTTTGACAAAGTTAATATTTTAAGGGTCAATGCTCCTACAATTGCCTCAATCAGAATTATTAATCTTTAATTTATACACAT
Source organism: Eleocharis quinqueflora (assembly GCA_964058865.1). Classification (NCBI taxonomy): domain Eukaryota; kingdom Viridiplantae; phylum Streptophyta; class Magnoliopsida; order Poales; family Cyperaceae; genus Eleocharis; species Eleocharis quinqueflora. The sequence goes on from CAXKVX010000310.1 coordinate 109,293, forward strand.
AACAAGATGAAGACAGAACAGATCAAATTGCGCATAGACGCATAGTGATACAAGAAAATGACAAAAGCTAACAACTTCTAAAGGAAACAGGTTAAATTATTTGTCCAAAAATTATATGTATAATGCACACAAAATTGCTGCCATTAAATTTAAACTGCATTATGTAATCTTTGATGTTCTACCCTAAATGACTTGAATTTCAAACCATCATAGCGAAATTTGCAAATAGACATCTTTCCTAGGAGATAATGCCAAAAAAAATTCACAAGTAGCATATTTTCTCTCTCTAGAGCTCAGTACACCTACCTTCCGCGAAATTAACCGAGTGGAGAACCTGATCCTCCTCAGACGAAGTTATCTCTCCCGAACAAATCTTAAGAAGGTATTCTTCGAGCTTATTCGCGAGATCCACCTCCCAGTTCGACTGAAGATCACGCCCAGGCTGCACCATGTAGGTACGATCGCCTGCGCCGCCGCCATTTCCGGCGAAGCCTCCGAAGAACTCTTCCCTGTCGTCGCTCATTGTTGAACCAACATAGCGCGAGTTGTTAGAAGTAAATTAGGTGAAATAAGAAACAACTAGGCTAGGGTTTTGGGAAGATAGCGAGAATTTAGCCAAGAATTTGGCAATTTCGCTGGAGAACTGACAGTTCACGGTTCAAACCCTAGAGGGGGGAGGAGAGGAGAGGAGAGGAGAGTGGGAGCGAGAAGGGTTTTGGTTTTTGGGATTTTCCCGCTCGAAGGAAAATCTTTTTCCGGTTTGTGCATTTTGAGGTTTTGACAATATTTTACTTGAATTTCAAAAAAAAAAGTTTTGACAATATTCGGCTAATTCTGCTCTTTTTTTGTTGTCTTTTTAATAAAAATCAATTTGAAGAAAAAATTTCAATTTAAACCTTAAAAATATCAAAAGTTTAAATAGCAATTATAGCAGACGTTACAGTTTTTTTGAAATGATAAACGCTACAAAGTCATCGATTTTTTTTGTTACTATAACATTTTATACAATTACTAGTAATCGTACCCGTGCCAAGCAACGGGAGACATTATGAATGAAAAAGAATCATTTAAATTGCGTGTTGATCAAATACTTTTTTTGCGTGTATCACATTTTTGTGAATTATTCGACGCATATTCAAAATTATGTGTTTTTGTCAATTAGTTGTATTAAAAATAAATGCTTGGAGAAGTGCTTTACAATTTTTCGCACGTATTTATCTTTCAACTACATAACAATATAACAAATACATGCACTGCACAACAATTTCATTTAGCACCGATGTGTTTTCAACATAAATATAAGAAAGAAACTGATACAGACAGCTTACGAAATAACACACAAGTAAAATAAAAAAAACAAATAAAGTGTCACAATCAAAATTATCACATAAGCTTAATTATTTTGTTTGCTTCAAAGGTACTAACATAAGAAAAACTAAAGATAAAAATGCTAGAAGCACATCTGCTAAAAAATGAAACTTAACATAAGAAAGAGAGCATATTACACTTTACCATTATTAGTCATCTTGTAGAACCTCTTGGTACACTATATTGGACGTGTAAACTCCTGATTGCGTTACTTTATTAACAGGTCCAATCAAAACCTTTGTATTCCTATGGGATGTCCCTCTTGATAACGCCACGTATAGTTGTTCGTGCGAGAATACTGGTTCATGTAGATAGACGCCAACATGCGGAATCGTTTGTCCTTGAGCTTTATTTATCGTCATTGCAAAGATAAGATGGATCAAGAACTGTTTTCTCTTCATCTTGAATGTGAACATATCATTGCTTGATGGACAAAGTGAAATTCTAGACAAGAACACTCTCTTTCCAGCATGTTCACCAACTGCTATTTCTGCATCTATCACATTTCTTTGGAATGCTCTACAAACCAATGTGGTACCATTGCATAGTCCATTCGCATGGTCGATGTTGCGTAATAGTATGATCGGGAATTCTAGTTTCAACTTCAATAAATGAGGTGGTAGGCCACCCGGCATCAAAGAGTTCAAGAATTATGTCGGTTAGTTGCTATTGTAGTCATCATCAGCAGAGTCAAAACTGTAGTATATATGTTCCTCTCCGGGAACCTATCGATCATCTTGTTATTAATATCGTCAACATACTCATTTTTGTTGACAATATCTCCCTAGAAATCATGTAATCTGATGATCTTGCCTGCATGGATTAAAAAAATCATGAAAGCAGAGCCACATAATATCTATTTTTGACACTGAAAAATGTATAATTAAAAAAACACTCACAATATGAAGATATGCATATATTGCATCGATGAGCTTCTCCATTGACTCGCTGGCATCCGTATAAGGGATTACCATGTCATCGGGTATCCGAATAAAATTTGGATCCACTACTTCCTCTTTTTCATCTCACATACGCAACAAAAAAGCTAAAAACCAAGGGTCTGGCCGAGCTCTCATATTGTGAGTCAGTCGCATCTTCTTCATGGAGGTCCATATTGTGAGTCAGTCGCATCTTCTTCATGGATCGTCATGCTTCTTGGTTCATGTGTCATTTGTCGTACGTCGTCCGTCACCATTGGTCATGCCGCAAGCGTCATGCGGCATGCGTCACGCGTCACGCGACATGCAGCACGCGTCACGCGCCTTGCGTCATCCGTCATGCGTCACGTGTCTTGTGTTGCGTCATGCGTCATCCGTCGTCATGGGTTATGCGGCATGGGTCATAGGTCATGCATCATGCGGCATGCTTCATGCGGGATGCGTCATCGACATGCGACATGCGATATGTGTCACAGCGGTTTAGCCCAAGGAAGCGCACGGACGTAGCTACCTGATAACTAATACTGGGTACTTAGCCAAATTTGAGAAGGTAAACACATATATTTTCTGGTTGCTAAAATTGCATCAGATTATTTTCTTTTTCTTTGAGCGGATTTTATAGAATTTGATCTCACTTGATAAGGTTGTTGAAGCTCTCTCTAATGATTGCTTACGCCTCTTATGCGTCATTGCGGTTTAGCCTGGATGAACGCACAAACATAGCTACCTGATACATGATACTGGGTACTTAGCCAAATTTGAGAAGGTAAACACATATATTTTCTGATTGCATCATATTACTTCCGATTTGTCCTATTGCTTTTACTCGGCTGTTGAGTCGTCGTAACGGCGCCATGGAGGATTTTTTTTTCAAGACATCAATAGAGAGGAGAGTAAAATACCTGAAATTGAATGGAAGAATTAACACATTCAATCCAGAGATTCAAACAAATATTTAAAAAATTTGGATAGTACTCCAAATTTATACATACATTGCATAATTTCCAATGCTATATTTAAAAAATCATCAGCAAAATAAAAGATATTAATTATGCAATTCGTATAGTAATATTTTGTAAAATGTACGTTATAAAAAAATAGACAAAAACAACTTAGTTTAAATTCTCCTAACTATGATATAGGTCCCATAAAAATTAGTTCTTGTATCATGTGTAGGCCCCATAAAATCTATAAGACAACAGTTTTGAGAAAATACATCAGCCTCAAATATCAATTATATTTTGAAAAATATATGTAAATGCGGACCTTTGAACTTCAAATTAAATGCATGAAAAAATAATTAACAAAACAAAATTAAAAGGAGGGTTGAATATTGCACTGTTTCATTAATTTCATGATTTGACGTCTAACCAAGATATTAGAAAAAAATAAATATATATATATATATATATATAACTGGGCTATGGTGCTTGATCAAGCACCAACGGGTCGGTGCTTGACCATCAAATCACACAAACGGGTGGTTAAAATTTCGATTTATCATTCTCAATAATTTCTTTATATCAAAATCTTGTGGGATGCCAAAATTTTCTATTTTTAGAAATTTGTAAGTATTTATTTTGGATTTTTGAAAATGACTAAAAATAGTAATAAAATAATCAATGCTTGTACATAAAATAGGTCACTTTCAAAAATTCAAAACAAATACTTACAAAATTCTAAAAATATAAAATTTTGACATCCCACAAGATTTGATATAAATAAATTATTGAGCATGATAAATCAAAATTGTAGCCATTCGTTTGTGAGATTTGATGATGAAGTACCGACTCCTTGGTGCTTGATCAAGCACCATAGCCTAGTTCATATATATATATATATATATATATATATATATAGAGAGAGAGATAGGCTAGGGTGCTCCATGGAGCACCAAACTCCTCGTGCTCCACATTCATTATCTCCTATTTGAAAATTCCAACGATCGATTTGAACCGTTAAAAATGATCTAAATATTTAAATCTACTTGGAGATTGAATTTTACATTTTTTGAAATTTCTGCTATTTTTTTAAAGAAGTAGAAAAGTTGCTAATCAAATGGTTTATGAACCAACAAAAGTTGTAATTTTTCTACCTCTCTAAAAAATAGCACAAAATTAAAAAAATGTCAAATTCAATCTCCAAGTAGATTTCAATATGTAGATCATATTCAACAGTTTGGATCGGTCGTTGGAATTTTAAAATTAGAGATACAATGTGGAGCATTAGGGGTTTGGTGCTCGATGGAGCACCCTAGCCTATATATATATATACATATAGAGTTAGGCTATGGTACTTACGTAAGCACCAAGCTTTGCCGTACTTAATCATATCTCAAATATCAAAATGCAAATGACCAATCCGAACCGTTGAAAATATTGTCCATACTAAAATCTACTTGGAAACCGAGTTTTTTATTTTTTGATTTTTTTTTACTATTTTATCGGATGGGTAGAAATTGGTTAAATTTGAGGTCTGTATATCGTCAGATTACTCAATGTTCTACCCATCCGATAAAATATTAAAAAATTGCAAAAAATAAAAAATTTGGTTTCCAAGTAGATTTTAGTATAGACAACATTTTCAACGGTTCAGATCGTCTATTTGCATTTTGATACTTGAGATATGATCGTAAGTACGGTAGAGCTTGGTGCTTACGTAAGTACCATAGCATGACTCTATAGTATTTTAAAATACTATAATTTTTTTACTTTGTCATAGTCAAAGTTATGTGGCATTTAACCAATTTTTTAGTTAAAAAGTAATGAATAGTTTAAAATGTTTGATACATTAGTATTATAATGCGACTATGAAATGCGTGCTTGAAAATTAGTATAGGAAATATTAATAGTTTAAAATATTTTGGTACAACTTTCCATTTTCTTCCCTAACTAATAAAATGCAAAATAGCTAGCCTTATAATACTTACCATATATAATTTGTACAAATGACATTATTGTCCATATAGAATCAAGCATTATGTATCAGTATCTTATGATTTGAAGGGTATATTAGTCCATAAAAAAGTAAGACTATGACTAAATAGAGAACTCCATTTCTTAGATGCTTTATAAGATAGTAATATAGTATAGATGACTAAGATTTGGGATGCAAACGGATCGGATATTTATCCGATTATCCGGATCCGGATTTTAACGGATATCGGATATTCGGATTCGGATATTTCGAATACGGATACGGATACGGATAATTTTTTATCGGATACGGATACAGATACGGTTTCGAATTTTGAACCGGATACGGATACGGATTCGGATAATTATCCGAATCCGAAACTTTCGGATTTTCGGAAAATATGTCAGCCCAAATTTTTTTATTTTTTTTATAGCTAAGTAAATTAATTTTTAATTGTTTTGAATATTTATAATATTAGAAAAATAAATTATAAAGACACTACTCATTACAACATGTTAATTATTCCATTAAATTTATTTTATAATATAATTTAAAATAATTTTATTGTTGAATAATGATATATTAACGATTTTTCATAATGTACTCATTCCATTTCATTATCCGAATTATATTCGTATTTGCATCCATATCCGTTTATTATTCGATTCGTATCCGTATCCGTTTATCATCCGATCCGTATCCGTATCTGGAACTATCCGTATTTGTATCTGTATCCGAAAAATAAAAGCGGATACGGATATGGTAATGCTATTATTCGTCCGTATCCGATCCGTTTGCACCCCTAACTAAGATAGTTGTTTTAAAGGTACTATACAATTACATATGATTTATTTCAATAAAAATTAATTAGATTGTTTTATGAGAATCTACCATTTCCTCGGGGATTAAAAATTTTCTTTGAAATTAATCGGGGCTTAATTCAAACCGTAAGATGTTGTATCGAACAAACAAAGAATTAAATAGTTCTCATTATTAAATGAAAAATATGACCATCAGAGAAATTAGTATAACCACCTAATATATTAGTATGACTATCAGATGAATTATTATGATCATATCATTAGTTAGTATGCATACAATTTTTATACAAAACAAACTTAAAATATTGCAAAAAATAAACATACTTGAAACATCTAGTGTGAACACTTATTTCATTTAGTCAGAACATCTTTCTTATTTTGTTTGAACACCATATTCTTTTAGTATGTGCCTTATTTTGTGTGCAAAACTAACTTGAAGCAGTGCAAAAATTGAACTGAAATAACTAGTTTGAACACCTTTTTTATTTAGTCTGAACTAGTATGATCATGTCCTTAGTTAGCACGAGCACAAAATAACGTTTGAACTTCGAACGGACTTAACTTTTGACTCATAACTCTGATTCGCGCGTATGAGCACTTTTCGGAAACAACACGACATGACACACACACTTTACGTGGTGTAACCTCATATCGACGCTGTTTTGACCCCACAAACGCTTTTAAAGCATGCAAATCATATTTTTTTAATTTTTTTCTGCACTTTTTTGGTCAAATTTTCTAAAAAAATGATTCAAACAGTGCAAAAACATATTTGAAACAACTAGTATGAAAACATGTTATATTTAGTCTGAATATATGTTTTATTTAGTCTGCAATCATTGCATTATATGCAAAACAAACATGAAATAGTACAAAAAAAAGACTTGAAAAAACTAATATGAGCACATCTTTCAACTATTTTGAACACTTATTTTATTTAGTCTGAACACGTATTTTATTTAGTATGAACACCTATGTATTATATGGAAAACATTCTTAATAGTATGTAGGACGGAGACGTTCAGAATAATGCGCGCAAATGCGCAATTAAACTTATCATTTTTTATTCGCTTTGATAGTTTGACTATTAATTTTTAGAAAGCATTTAACTGTTTGACTTTTTCTTTTTAGAAAATTAGTTGAGAAACTCCTACGGAGTACAAGAGTTGGGATACAGTTAGTCACTCTCTTTTATTAATTCAATCATTAACTGTTTAAACTTGGAGTAAATACGGGTTTAATATTTCGGTCAATCTAAACCTTGCAAATGACAGCATTAATTCTCTTTCAATTTCTTGTCAAGAGTTATGTCTGGGGTAATGCCTTTGCAGTACCAGTAAGCGGCACGTATCTGCAATATTTACTGGTACTGGTACAGTTGAGAACCATGTTTACCAGCACTGGTCTCTGCTTCACGTGTTTATTGCAGAGCTTTGTTGTTAGCCTCAAAAAGGTAAAATATCGAAAAGGAAGGAGAACCGGTCTCAAGCCCTTTGAATGATAAACAAATTAATCAATTTATATTGTAAATTAGAAAACTACTAAATATATTTGAGTTTGGTCTCTTTATGTTAGCTGCTCAGTAATTGGGGGAGCTAATGGAATCTCCATTTTAATGTAATCGAACTGTTCGATTATCAAATCTCGCGCTTAATTCTCAATCACCGCAGAGGCTTCAAGCATTTTATTCTTTCCATATGAATTGGTACGTAGTCACCGTTTTTTTATTTATATATTTATTTACAACAGTTTAAAAATCCAACAATAAAAACCGAAAAAGATGCATGAATAACAAAAAGTACATTAAATATTTTTAGCATGTCAAGTTGACTTACTTGACAAGAGTTACAAACAAAATTAAAATCTACCATTAAATTATCATGAATTTGAACCGATTTTAGATTTTTTTTTTATAACAAATCCAGTACAACCCCCCCCCCCCCCCCCAAAAAAAAAAAAATAATAATTCCACCAAATCAGCTCAAGCAGCGCGAGCCACAGATTTAGGCTCCTGATCCAAACCGGTGCAGTTAATATGAGGTCGATGAAATAATCTCGGTACCGTCACAGTCAGAACTCCGTCCTCGTACCGGGCCATGATTCCCTCCAAATCCACTCGTACCGGTAACCGGAACTTCCTGTTGAACCTTCTCTTTCTCATTCGCTCAGCTTCTTCTTCTTCATCATCTATACCATTGCCAGTACTGCAAAATTCGGTACGGATGATCATGTACTTGGAATCCTCCACCTCTACTCTTATCTCTTCTTTCCTCAGACCTTCAAATTATCACATCTTTATGCGTTACACAAATTTAGTGCTTAAATAATTTGAATAATTGAAAAGATAAACCATGATTGTTAGAGAGAGAAAGAGAGATGACCTGGAAGGTCGGCGGAGAAGAGGTGAGAGGTGGGGGTCTCTGTCCAGTGAACATAATTAAGAGGTGGAAATGGAGAGCGTTGGAGATACGAGAAGAACAGAGACCATGGAGAGTATCTGGGGTAAATGGGAAGCATCTCCATTAATATTTTCTTTTCTTTCTTTGGCAGCAATGCTGCAATGGGGAAGAGGTGAATCTTTTACATATACTTTTCGAGGATATGGTTGATTGTGATTTGTGAACTTATATGATTAGTCGGTGCAAAAATATCTCGAGGCAAGTTGCATTGTCTGCTTTATTTTCTTAGTCGGCGCGTAAAGATCACAAAATTTCTTTGGGGAACAGTCCATGTGCGCAGCGCAGTGCACCATATGACAATATTAATTGATTATTGATATACTGAGAAAATATTAGGTTCGTCGCATTTTATCTCCGTGACGCACTGCTGCATGTCTCAATTCTCTAACCCCGCGACCAAAGAAGAGAACTGTTTAGTAGAATAAGAAAATACGACTTCTAACTAGTAAAATAAAATTTAGAATTATGAGAGAACTAATTTTCATTCAACAAAAAATACTCTTACAATTTACAAATGACACAAAGTCTTTTTTTTATAAGTGAGGTTAACTCAGAAATAAATTAGAAAAATATCAAACATATGTTCCTAAACATGATAAATTGATAATGTTAAAGTAATTATATAATTAAATCTAGGAAATATTTTAGGTTAAACAATGACTCTCTAAATATAGCAATAGGTGATGGTAGACATCAAATCAAATTCTGATCGGAATCTGAATCAAACTCGAATTGTTTTTTTGTTGATCTGTGTCAGGCTTTCGAAGTTGATGAAAGCTTGTCCTCAAATTTGTATTTTCATCATAGTATTTGTGAAGATGTTGAACATTAACACGTTCGAGATGTGCATGTTCTTGAGTAACTTGACTCGTTATGCATTCTTTCTAAACTTCTCGAGATTCGAATAAGGTCCAAACTTGTGACGAGTGAACTTGTTGTAGTCAGCCTTCGGGTAGCGATCATTGCTCAAGCAAACCCATACAAATTCATCAATTGTAAAATCTACTTGGTGACACCTTTTGTATGAGTGAGCCTTGTACTTCTCATATGAGACTACGAGGTTCTGGTATACCTGCTCATGTACTTCCTGCAGATTACGGACATGTGTTGCTACATCCTTCAAGTTCTTGCTCGGGCCTTCAATTGGTAGCAAGTCGAGAAGGCCTCAGGAAATGTATCTGTACACCACATAGGAGCAAACTGAATGGAACGGTTGACCCAAAGAAGACGGTTATAGTCATTTTTCTTGGTATCGCTTCCAAAGGGGCCCACGAGCAACAGGTTCGACATCTACTAAAATGAGAGAATCCATTTCAGTCTGTGCTCTTCGTACTTTGAAAAGTTAGCGAACTGAGTTTTTTATTTTTACTACCTTGCATTAAATTCTATTAAGTTTAATAAGCATTAATTAAACCGATTAAGTTTATGAATTTACCTAGATTTTTTTTGATAGAAAAAAGAACTTGGATCTTCGAAACCCCTTGAAGGGGCATTGTAGGAGAAATCGTCCATATTGATTGAATTATGATATGCCTTAGAATTAACATGAGGTTTTCGACACTGCGATACATTTATACAAAACTTCTAATCGGAGCACACACAACGTAGCCGTAGAAAGTCAAGTGAAATCCAATCCACGAAATAATTTAATCTATGGACGAGAATTTTGTTCCAGAAATTTCTTATCAATATATTTCTTTTCCATTAATTTATACCTCTCACAAATCCTCACTTTTTTTCGGAACGAAAGCGTCCCAGGTCTGATTGGGATTTTGAAACCAGAGAAAGAAGGGAACAATGACAAATTCTACCTCTTAGAGTTCCACTTTTGTTCTCAATTCATAAACAATATAAGTCCCAGGCTTCCTTCGTAACTCCCAGAACTTCATCTTGTTTTTTGAGCTGGCTTTCTTCCGAATGACGTTCCGAATAACGTCGCTTGTGCTCACAACATGTTTGCAAGGCTACGAAAGAGAGTGTCCCACATTCCGAGGATGACAAATTATGCTAAATTTCAACTCGGTTCCAAGTCTAGACCATAGTTCTTTCCAGATTGAGCTCATGAACTTTACACCTCGGTCAGAAATAATGAAACTCAGCAACTCATGATGTCGAACTACTTCGGTAAAGAAGAGCTTGACAACCTTGCAAGCATTGATGATCGTCTTACAAGCTGCGAAGATAGCCATCTTGCTGAATCGATCTATCACAACAAAGATGTTACCATTCTTCTTTCGTGTTGTTGGTAAACCTACAACGAAATCTATCAAGATGTCTCGCCATGTGCAGTCCGAATGGGCAAAGGAGCATATAGTCCTTGGTTGGTGTTGGTTCCTTTAGCAGTTTGGCAAATGTGGCATCGCTTCACGAACAACTTGATTAATTTCGACATGTTCAACCAAAAGAACCTTTTTTGGGGTCAGATGAAGTATTTTTTTGGCACCAAAATGACCTTATTTGTGCGAATCTTCTGAACAATTGAGAATCGAAGGGATGTGTTTTGGATATAGAGTAAATTCTCAAAGAAAATGTAACCATCTTGAAGAAGATAGTCGTGTCGGATTTCGACTCAACGCTTTCGATTATCAGACCAAAATCATCATCTTCATGCCTTCCTCATTTCATACAAATCATCATACTTTGAAAAAAAACTTAAGAAATACGTATGATATTTATTATAATATAACTCTAATTTCAGTGAAATAATGTTTTTAACAAAAAGGTTGAAATTAGTATAATTGCGTTATATATTTTTCTAATACAAAATATTTCACAAAAATAGCGACGTTACGCCGCAATGCAATTTTTAGCATTTATAAAAGTGTAAACAGCTCCTAGCAAATTAATTCTCTGTCATCCTAACAAACTCTGTTACATTTCTCGAACTGAAACGGATACATAGTTTTTCTGTTACATGTTCTGGGATATGTAAAGCAGTGTTACGTTCTTGGTTTGTGAAATGCTCTTTTCTGTATTAGTACAATTAATGCAATTGGACATATTTTTAGCTTTATCATTATTCGGTTGCTGAATCTTCGTCTCTTCGAAGTGCATATAAAGTTGCCATATATTTAGTTGATATAATTAAAATATTGGCATTATGTATATTTTTATTGAAGAATCTTGACACCAATTATTAGATTATATGAAAAGAAAATTGGTTGTGAATATTTCTTCCCTTGTCCAGTTTGGAATTTTCCCCCATCAAACTATCATGTAACATATGAATTATGAATTTACCATAAAGTGGCCTGTTTATCACAAGATTAAAATGTAGGCACATGTTACGACAAATTGGGGACATTCATAGATCTGGTGGAAATTTCTTTGAACGCCTTTGAGATATTCCAATTAGCTTTTTCATAACAGTATAAAACAATATTGTGTTGTATAACACCCCCACGAAAAATATCATATTTGAAGTTTCTAAACTCATATATTGCAGCAGTAACACCTTAATTTTAATCATCAAAATCCGATTCTATTTTAATTCATTCAATTATAATGTACTAAGTTATGTTCGTTCCAATCAAGAAATAAATCGGCGGTTTGGAGTTTAATTGTAAATTCATATCCAAATACAGCATTTGATTTTGTTAATTTGGGATGCCAATTTATATCTTATCCCATCCTATTTGAATTTGAAACCGAATAAAAATCCAACGCATCAGTGCCATTAGTATCCAATTATCCATCCATCCTCCATTCATCATCCAAGTTCCCAAAACTGGATACTTGAATTGTAACTTTTACCTTGATCCGCATGCAGTTATGATTTATCCATGATTTCGGATTATGAATCCCTAATCGGCTGACCCAATTATCCAATTACACTACTTTTATTGGATCCCCATTACCCATTACCAGTATCTGTTGGTTATCAGATCTCTTAGAGACCCAAACAACAGAAACCAAAACTCGTAGGTCCAGCCCAAATCGAATAGAGACAAGCAAAAACTTTTTGCCTAATTGTTACTTATAAGCCCAAAAATCTTAAAAAAAATATAATTTGCTCCGTCTATTCTCCTTCCCTACCAGACTAAACCAGTAACAACAGATTCAATACAGTTACCAGTTTCTACTTCAGTTGCACTTCTTTTCCCATCTCTCCTCTCCATTTTCTTTCCATTTCTTGATAGTATCTTTCTAAATTGTTATCTGCTCTAGATTCACAACACCTCTTTAACAGTCAAGTGTATATTTCTCATTTTCCCTTTCACTACAATTTGTTATACAAAGTGAATCATAAACCAAGTGAAGTTTCGATTCGTTGAGGCTATTCATCGAACAGTATGGAGGCGCAGCTCAAGGATCAGCAGTTTAGTACTGGGGCAGGTCTTGGTCCCAGCACTGGCATGTGCCTTCTCAAAATAGACGGCATCTCACACGCATATATTGCACTTCTGTACCGGGCTTTGGCTGCATTTTACCGTCAAGATCCATGGAAACAGCTTCGACCTGGCCATCTTTTCGGGTTATCTGTCGGCAGAGACTCTGATTGGTCAACCAAGAAACAACTCTTTCCTTGTGCCCAATTTCTTGGTGGGGATGGTGGCGATTTAGGTTTGCACCTGTTCAAATCTAAACAAGATGCACTGAAAGTTTCTTTACCAGTAGAGACTAAACCAGCTCCAAATGTTGAAATCCTGAGGGTATTTTTCAAGAAGGAAAATCTTTTGGATGCCTCAAACAAGAAAATGGTAGCTTCACTAAGTCTTCAACCATCTGGAACCAATCAGTTCCCGATTATTGACGTGGCATGCAGTAGCTCTAATGGTGGAGAAGTTAGGTTCAGAAATCCCACAATGGAAGAATTGAGGTACTTATTTGCATTTATAAGGGCAACTACACTTGTTTATCCTTCGTTAGTTGACACTGACAAAGTGACAAGGAGCGGCACAAAAACGAAATTTGAACCTTTTATAGAAACAGTTCAAGTGCATTTACCAGCTGCAGTGGAGCCTGTGGCAGTTACAATTTCACACCCACCAAATCAGACTTATGGAGAGAAGAAATTAAAAAGCCCAATGACTACCATTCCACACCCACCAAATCAGACTTGTGGAGAGAAGAAATTAAAGAGCCCGATTAAATACATCGAGCCTCCTAAAGAAGACAAAGAATTTTCTGGTTCTAGGCGATGTGCCATGTGCGAGAAAACGATAAAATGGGATCAGTCTCTCTGCTGTGGTCAATGCAAGTCAATTATCTATTGTGGGCCCATATGTCAGAAGAACCACTGGAGAGAGACCCACGAGGTAATGTGTGGTTTATACAAGGCTATGATGCAGAGAGAAAAGGAGTTGACCATGAAAATATTCAAGTTCAATCTTGTAGTTGACAATTCGTGCCAATGGCTCGAATCAATAGGTCTGCACAAGAAGGGGGCGTGGAGGCGGGTTTGTGGCTGCTATTCCGATTATCCAATTGGCCTTCTCCCGAAAGATACAAAAAGCACCTCTGAATTGTGGGCTGGTTTAGAAGATGGAGATTACCCAGATGATAAACCGGTTGTAATTAAGAATCCAGAAACGGTTTTCCTGTTGAGTTGGTCTGAGTACTACAATATAAGATCTTTGCCTATGACAAGTCCTGTTGCAGCCATACTGTCACACCCATTAACTGTTTACCACATTCTTACATATGATACAAGCTCGGAGGATCGTCTGATCAACGGTAAAGAGGTAACTGTACATTACCTGGGCCCAGCAGTTGAGCTCGATTGGATGCAAAGCTTTACTGAAATAAGCCATCTGCTTAATGGGTTCGGTCTGGTTAAAATATTCATGGTTGGGCCTGAGGTGCCGAGTAACGTGTTGGGGCCTGTTTCAGGATTAGGCAGTCGGTTAAGGGTATATTTGGTAAGAGGGCTGTACCAAGAGCAAATCAAGAAGTTACCAACTCCTCATTTGGTAATTGCTCTGAATTGCGAACTGGCAAGCTATAGTAGCTGGAGTGGGGCCCTTGGGGTGATCAAGTCCTTGAAGGTGCCGGTGTATTTCACTGAAAGGTCTGAGATTTTGTGCACAAGTGCCAAGCAGGTACTCCGCAAAAGTGGGCTCGGCCGAACCCACAGGCTGAATCCATTCAGGTCTCCTTTGCGGGAGCAAATGCCTTCTACCAATGTGCCATCTTTTAGTAATGGCTTCTTGATTGGTTGACAAGATTTCAATACTGAAAATCAGTCTCTAGTTTGTTGTTACAAAATTTTGATCTCGATCTCTAGATTCCACAAGTAAATGAATTGCCTGATATAGTTAGATTGATACAATGTTCTGTTGCAGCTGTAATGAAGCTAAATTGTAATTTCCTTATCTGGATGTTTTTTTCCTAACAAGCTAGCACGGGATGCTATGTTGATTCAAATTCATTTTCTTTTTGATGTTGTCCGTTTAGTTTTTGAAATCAAGTTTCATAACTGCTCTCTGTGCTTCAGTAGAATGAAGAATTTCAGTACCAGTGAACTCTGGGGTTAAGACCAGAAACTAGGACAAATTAAAGTTCATTATTAATGAGTTTGCCTGCATAATATTGCTTATTTCTACATAACAGATTGGCATATCACTAACAATCAGAAGGAGCTGTTATGCCAATCTGTGGTGCCAAGTGGCAGCCCTGACACCCATTGTACACTATATACCCTCAACAATTAAAATTAAATAGTTTTAAGGCTATTACACCAATAATAAGTAAATTGTTCTTTGAAATGAGCATCTTGCAGCTTGTCCAATCTAAATGTAAGCATATTTGGACTAAATGTATCATACCTTAGGTTGAGATACTATTTTCGATGTGCCATTTTTTTCAAAGCTGCAGTACGGATGGAAAAAGGAAGGAAAATTAGATAAATGTCGTTACAAATTTAGTTGGTTTTTAAATTTTCCATTGTCATTTCATAACTCGAATTAAAAAAGCAGAAAATAAAAAAAATCCGAAATACCCTTCACCTTTCTCTTCGAATTCTAATTTCGATCTGGAAAAATTAGACGTCAAAGCTCCTCATCTCTCTCCGCCAATGAGAAAACCTTAGTTCTTCTCCTCCGGCGCTCCTCACGCTCCGACATACCGCTCTCTCCGAGATTTCTTCGCCAGGATCTCCTCTGTCGGGATGGCAGATTGAGCGGGTGTGAAGATGAAAGAGAAGAGATAAGGGACCCGTATCCTATGCGCCCTTTTTAGGGTGCCCTCTGCGTCCTCGTCCGGTCCGATTAGATCTGACCGTCAGATTCAGTGAACTTTCTATATCTGATCTCAATGTTTCTAAAATCTGATCGTCAGATTCATTAGACCTCAAATTTTATTGTCTGATTCAAAAAAAATTTATATCATAAAATCAAATTCATTGAAATCTAAAACGGTGCAGAGGATAAGAGGATTTCGTTCCGGAAACATGAAGACAGCAAATGTTGGTGCTGTAATATATCGAGTTAATGAAAGAAGTAGGGCTTTCATTACTCATTCTCTTTTGTTTTTAATTAAATTAGATGGGCTCTGTAATATTTTCTAATGGACTGGAGGTACTAAGTAATTATGTCAGTGTTGTTTTTAACATAGTCTTAAGTCTTAAAAAAGAAGGATTATGATAGACATGACGAGTCAACATAAAATTTCAGTCATTCTCATGAAAATAAAATTCAATTGTCGCACCTCATAAAATATGAACATATCAGTGCGACTAATCCTCCCACGTGTACATGACGACATGCACACAAAAGACTTTAAGAACAAAGTGTGCAATAAATGTAAACAAATCAGTAACACAATACATAACAAAGTATAAATTTTACTGATCACAAACGTTCTATGTACATATATAAAAATGTATCAGTGTAGTGGAAGCGAAATAAAAGAGACAAACTAAAAGAAAATGGTCCCGCTGATACTTCAGTGATCATTCGTCTATAATAAAGAAAACTCCAAAATGAACGTCTTTGATCTCTGTCCTACGACGTCCTCGTCAAAAGCTCCAATGCTCCTCACCTGGACTCCACAATCACCGTGAAACGTGAGAAATTATAAAATTTCTCAGTGCAGATTTAGGTCCAGCCTTTGAGTTTATATCTTTCTCTAAGATTGGACCTAAGCCAACACTTCATAAATACTCAATCACATTTTAAACTAATAGTTCAATTAAGTTATTAAATAGAATTACTTCAAAAGTTTAAACAAGTTTGAAATAATTTTTTTAAATACGGTCATTAAAGAAACTCAAAAGAATCTGATAAGTACTAAAAATATACATATAATACATAATTCAATCAAGCACTCGAAAATAAGCCCCAATTGTAGAATATCTGGATTCGCCCCTAAGCGGACACAAATGAACGGGCCGCACTTAAGTTTTGCCAAGCGGGCGCGTCGGGTAATACAAGTGTTGGGGTTTTGACTGTTCAAACCCGAGTTTAGCTTAAGTGCAGAAAGAACGTAAAACAATTTTTTTTACTTCTAACTTAAGTCGAGAATTAAAAGGGGTATGCCGGAAAAACCAAAAGAGAGTTCATTCTCAAACGTTTCATTGTAAGGACCCTTTTAATTCTTTACAAATCTACTCCTCAATTGATTTCTAAAATATTAATCTACTTACTAATTAAATAGATTAATATAACATGTTTATACCTTGTTTTCAAATTCGAATTGGAATGCATCCGATCGAGTATAGCGACTATCAAGGATGATTCGTCTCAGAGTATCAAACGTTTGATACCTCTATCGGTTATCCACCAGGACTAACTAGAGAGCGATTTATTTCTTTTGCCAGAAATACCGTAAACTACGGTATTCGCAAAAACACTATTCACCGAGTAAAAGACGAAAATACTAATCTCGCAATCCACATAATAAAATGATAAATCAGATTATCGCGATTCACACAAATCACTATTCACGAGAACTCACTATTCAAGAGGAAAGATGAAAATAAATCTCACGATCCACAGTGTAAAATGATAAGTCAAATTACCGAGATCTTCGCAAAATCATTATTCGCCAATAACTAAGAAAGAGAGAAACTATCGAATCAATCAAACAGATCAAATACGATACAAGTGAATTAGTAATTTTCTCTTTCACCCTACCCTCTATTTATAGGAAAATGAGGAGGTGCGCCGATTACCGAAATACCCCTTAAGCAATTGCTATTTACAACATGAAATTCTAAGGAGGTTCGCCGAATATCGAAATATTCCTTAAGTAATTGGCTATTTAAAAAAAACCATTCTAAAGAGGATTACCGAAATACCCCTTAAGTAATTGGCTATTTACAAAAATGTCATTAATATCCCTTAAGTAATTGGTTATTTACAAAAACCATTCTATGGAGGTTTATACGTAATTGTTCTAAACAATTATATCTGCTTACGATCAGATTTTGATACGGTTTTATACAACACATCAAACATGTTTATAAATCAACTTTTGTTTTTGCTTGTCATCTCGTATGACATCTAAACTTTAATTATATCTCATATGATTAATTATAACCATCTTAATATTAATTATAATCAATTTATAATTAATCAATAAGATCCTCTGATTAGCTCCTATACGGTGTGACCCGACATGATCCGTGTTATGTTGGTAAATAAAATTTGAAACTGTTTTAACTTCTATAATCATGAGAGGCATTTGGCAGAACGCATCATGACCATCTAATTACACAGATGATGTTGTACTGCATAATACCACGATCCAGTAAACTATTTTACTCGTGTTAATTCTTTTGTCTCATAATTATCAGATCAATTTCAAGCTAGGTTTGTGTAATCCTTGAAAGCTTAATCGTTTCTTGATCTCGAGCATATTATCAAATATGATTACTCTTGTAATTACACTATTAGCATATAATCTTACTCTATCAAGGAGCTCAGTGATACTATAATTCGTATAGAGATATGAGAGACAATAGTACTTTTGGTGAACCATCACTTCCTCAGCTAAGCTATGTATACCGAAGAGCTACCGTTATGACTGCATTCTACCGACAACGTTAGATAACAATCACACATACACATCTCTCAGTAGGAAAGATGAACACCTCATAGTTTAGAAAATACTAAACGAAAACATTTGTGAAATGAACAAAATTCCATTTAATGTTTCATTCGGGGTCTGTCAAATATCATGTTCCTAAAACATATATCTGTGCGATTAAAATTACATCTCTTGTCAGTGGTCTGTAAAACTTGATCATCTTTTAATCCACACACTAACCTTGTAGCGATAATTAGTGTTCCTGCTAATTACCTTGGTTTAGTGACTTTTAAGAATGTATCATCTATATTATGAAGTTTCACAATTCCAGTTATTGACTCTAGTCAGTAAAAGAAATGATTCATAAATACAAAGAGAATTATTATTTCATAGCATTATTTCGATACAATTCACTTAACTGATCCATCATTTAGGCTTCTTGGCTAGATGGACAAAACCATCGGACGTTGCTTAGGCGAACGACCAATACCAGTGATTGCTTATGGTGCCATCACTTGGATACCATTTTGAGGTTTGAAGTTTGTGGGAGCATTTTTGGTTGGCCTTTTTTATTTGGTTTCTCGGTGGTGGTTTATTTGGGCACCAGGATTTGGGATGGCTTTATTGTAGCTCTTTTGGAATTAGTTTTTTACTTTTTTATAATAGTACACACAGACTCATTATAAGTTCAGGTGCACTGTGGGTCTTTGGACCAAGCATTTATGGGTGGCATTTTTTGATTTTAGGTTTGACTGTAAGGTTTTGTTACGTGCATGATATGTGAAATTTTAAAAAATTTCATGCAACCTAATTTAAATCGAAGGATCATGTGTATAAAATTGGAATATAACAGGGTTGTAAATTTTGTACCTTACTTGGTATCGTAACCAAGCGTCACGACTTTCTTTGCGTAGAGGTTGCTCGCATCTTCATGAATCAACGACAAGGATGTCGGTTCTCGTCTCGTCTCACGAAAGCTTTCCAAACATGAAACCTCTACCACGTGCATTCCTTGACGAGCCGAAACAAGGTTGCTAGACCTTCTATAGAACAATAATTTCTAAACTCCTTTTTATTTTAAAATAAATGCAACATTATGAATACATAATAAAGAGAGGTGCTACATGCTCTTTAAAAAACATATTTGATTTTGTGCAAAGAAGTTATCAAAACATGTTGCACCAAAATCATGGGAAGTTATTACTCAAGAGTCTAGAGCCATTCACTTCTCTCTCCATAAAATTCTCTCATAGCCTTGGGCTCACTTTGAGCCAACCTTTATCTCATCCATATTTGGACCTCGTCCAAATTGATCCAATTTAAATTTAATTAATCATGTCTCACATAATTAATTAATTATTCTATGCTTCAACTTGTCAAATAAAGTGACCCAGTAGGATCTATGTCATGATCAGTAATAAATTAATAAATATTAATTTATTAAATCATAATTGGCATCTAGCAATGCATTATGATCACCCGATCAAACACAGACAAATCATGATCCTTTATTCTTTTGTATCGATTTCTTTGTCATGTAATATCATTGATTAATGTTAAGCATAGGAACGTGTCACCATTGACCATTAATCATTTTCTTGATCCTTAGTGCATTATTATTGGTTGTGTCATACCATGATCACAAATGCATGCATAATAATTATCACTGCATCAAGGGGCCCAGCGATATCACAAATCTCATATGAAATGAGACGGACAAATATATCATATTTACTATTCATAACTTCTAACTGTTGGCTCAAACAAGCTCTTGTATTTGTTAATTTGCAAAACGATCTTGAATTTTACAAAGCATCGTCTTTTGAGAAATTGTGTAGGAAATTTTCAAGAGGAGTTTTGAGGCTTCAAATGATCTCCGATGGGCCTAAAGTGATCCAGTATGAGCTAGTCTCATACCGACTGTAGATTTCGTCGTGAGCTTTCCAATGCCATGAAGAACGCTGAAATCAAATTTACGAGTCAAAAGTTATGGTCGTTTGAAGATGAAGACAATCAAGCATGAAGATCAAGATCAAAATGAAGACATGCCTAGGTTATTTAGATTTTAGTTTATTTAAATTTGGATACAACAGAGCAAGGAAATCCAAACCAAACAGTGTATAGCATTATAACGCTAGATGTCCAAAATGGTGATTTCTGGCCAAACCCTATATCGAACTGAGATAGCATTATAACGCTAAATTGCTGAAATGTTCAAACTGAATTTTAAAATAGAAATTGAATCAATAAAATTCCAAAACATCAAGAATATGTCTTAGATATATTTTAAGTTTAGGAATAAAAACTTTATTTGATCAAAAACATCATTTGAAATGGTTGCAAAATCATTCACCTAAATTTCCAGAGAGGTTAGCGTTATAACGCTATATTTAGCGTTATAACGTCAAGGTAAGTTAAGGTGCCAAAAACTGGCTAAGTACTGAAATTTCTGTAGGAATTTGACATAGCGTTATAACGCTAACTTTGGTGTTATAACGCCAAACAAATCCCAACGGTCAAATTTCTTGTCCTGGCACTAGATAGCATTATAACGCTATGTTTTCTACATAGCTTAGCATTATAACATTACCAGAAAATTGGTTTCAACGGTCATATTTTTTGTCCATATTTAAGATAACGTTATAACGCTATCTTTTCTATAGAAGATAGCGTTATAACGCTATCTTGCGCAGAGTTGCTTTTGGCCAGAATTGAGCCCTATATAAACCTTTCTCCCTCAATAATTGGGTTAGTTGTTATGTTCTATTAAATCAACACCATTACCAGTAACCTTGAGCTTATTACCTATAGTCATATCCTTGCTCTTAATCCCAAGTTTAATTACCTAAATCTAATCTAGGGATTATAGAGAGTTGTTTGTTTGAGTGATTTTCTAGCTTAATCTTTCAATTAGCAAATTGTCATTAGATTGTGAGTGTGTGTGTTGCCTTGAGCTCCACCAGAGTGTGTAAGTGAGTTCAAGAAAGTCAGCTCGATTCTCCACCAGTGTGTGTAAGCGAGATAGAGTTTGGTGTTGGGTTAGGATTGGCGGCTCCACCGGTGTGTGTAAGACAGCCCCAATTTCGAAGTTGTACGCTAAGCAAGCGAGTTTTTGTTTAGTGGAGCGGACCGGGCTTGTTACCGCAAGAAGCGGGGGCGCCGGGGATCGGAGACATAGACGAGGCATTCGTGCAAGCCGAACTCCGTCAACACGCGATTGAGCTTTTCTCTATTTACATTTATCTCAATTCAATTAGTTTAAATTGCTTGAATTGTTTGTGAATTGAATTGAGTTGTGCTTGAATTGCTTAATTAGAGAATTAATTAGAATTGCTTGTTGAATTGCATAAATTGAATTGATTGCCATAGTTTGTGAAATTTGAAATTTAGGTCTCTATTTAGATGAACCGATAGAAATATAATTATGTACCTAGGTCCCTAGGTTCTACACTAACATAATTCATGTATATTCGGAAATTATCTTTATAGCCCTCGGTTAAAAGCAGCGTTTGATAATCGCACAAAATATACATTAATTATCTAGAATTATGATATCTCAGATAATAGAATCAATACTAATTTATGATTTTGCTCATGACACAAACACAATCTCTACAACAAGTCAAGGTGGGTCATGTCCAATATCACGTACCCCGTACATGTATATTTATGTAATTAAATAGATACCTCGTGTCAGTGATCTGTGAAACATGATCACATATTGATTCACATACTAGTCTATATATAATCAGGCAGTATTTCATGCTAATGATGTAAGACTAGGGACTATTAAGAATTTTGATAACCAACCACAAAGTTTCACAATTCGAGCTCAACTCAAATGATCTTTGAAATATCCAAACTCAAAGAACAAAATGATATAAATCATTTAATGCATAAACTAAACAAGAGTACCATCACAACTGATTGGTCCTTTAGGTCACTTTACTAACAATGACTTGGTTTTTGGATTTTCGAGTTTGGTTTTGGTGGCTTTTATTCTTACGCCTTTGATGTCAACCTTATCTTGGTCTTTTATCGGTGGCTCATCCTTCGCTTAGCGGCTCCTTCAAGGATGGCATGTGATTTTGCATTTTCATTTGGTGTGATTTAGGCATATTTTATTTCTCTTGGGCGGGTGACTTTGTTTCCCCTTTATTGGCATGTCCTTGGCCTTTTATTTGGTTGGTGACTTGAATTTTTAAGCACCTTTTATTTGATCTTATTCGATGACTTAGCTATAGGGGTAGTGCAATGCCTCCCCTATAGAGATAAGCAAGACTACTCACTCCTTAGAGAGTCAGTCATTTAGATTGTCAAATGTCCTTCCAGAAATCAACTCTGATCCTGGGAAGGTGTACATCATGGGCCACTTGAAGGCTGAAATTTCTTTGGTGTGGCACATAATCGCATGTTGCAGATCAATCGACTGCTTGCTCATGTCATTTTAAGAGTCCCTGATTAGGATTTTGTTCTTAAGTGGCATAACGAGAACCTTTGATCCCACTACATGCATTTGTTTTAGAGGTCCTGATTATGACTGGAAGAGGACATTGAGGGTCCTGTGAATGCCTTTCAAGGCACTTTTGGGCTTTCTTTGTTTGTCTGAAGGGCGAGGCGGTGTTTGCCATGGCTCATCCTTGCTTGGGGAAGAGAATTTCACGTTGGAGATTCTCATATTTTGTGCTCCTTGAAACTTGTAGAGCGCGGAGCTTCTTATATAGGATATGATGCTCCTCATTTGAAGGGTAGGGAGGTCGTATTAGCTCCTCCCTATTTTGATCCACTTTCTTCGGGGCTTGAAGGCATATTCTCGACTTGAAAGGGTATTTGCTATTCTCAATTGACGAGGTCTTTGAGGTGATATCTCGTGGAGAATATTATTTTGGTGGGCCCAATTTAGGTGGATTCAATGCTCCCTGATTAACGGCTCAAGGCTGCATAGGCCGTAACAGGTTCGTTACGACTTTGAGACTTGGGTTTCTTGGATTTTGTTCTTTGGGATTTGTCGATAATTTCGAGCCTTTTAGACATAATATTTCATCATGTATCTGCCATTTAGGGCGTCATGACATGTTCCTGTTGGGATGAACCTTCAGGCATTTGGTCATTTGGGTTCTTTTCTTCTTGAGTTGATGTCCCCGTATTTTGAGATGTCGAGGATGCACCTTCTTCCTTTTCCTTTGGCATTTGACTTGGCGGTCCTGTTTTTTCAAGCAATTTGGACCATGGAGAATGATCATATCTCCTCACATATGTGTTATAATGTTGCTCTGCCTCCCATGCTGAGTCAGGAGAGTCTGACAAATCTGCCTTATTGATGCCAGCTCGACCTCATGGTCGGGGTTGTCTTGGGTAGGATTGTCATTTTCATCCTCCCTTTCATTTGTTTCAGAGTCTTAGTTCTGACTTTTTGGGCCTTTATTTTTCCAGCCCTGGTTCTTGGTTTCAATAACGTTGGAATCTTTAGAGGTTTCTTGGTGGCTGCCACTGATCATGTAGACCGTGTGGTGCTCTGTGAAGATTTCGGATTTGACTTTGGGTTTGGTGATTCGTCTTTTCTTCGAGCCACCAGTTGGGATTTCTATTTGGAGGTTTGAGCATTTAGGTCTTGATATCACATTTCGGGTGACCTTGTATTTCTTTTTAGACTTATTTTTTATTTGGGTTTGGGTTTGATTCGAGCTTGGATTTGAGCATGTGGGCCATACATTTTGAGCCCAAGACGCTTGAACACACTGATGTGTCCAAGTCTTCCAAAGACGCTTTCTTTTTGGGCCTTTGGAGTAAAGGGAGCCATAGCCACCTATTCTTGGCTTGTTCGGGCTAGGTTTTGGCCTTGGTCTTGGTTTGAGGGCTTTCTGATCTGGATTTTAGTGCCGAATTTGGGCCAAAATTTTCTTTCGAGGCTACCTGAAGAGGTTTCAGCGCCAAGGGTTTGTCGTGCACGTTTTGGGTGCACCTTTGGTTTGGGCCATCCTATGTTCGATTCAGAATGAAGAAAGTGTTGTTGGAAAAGAGGCCTTGCTGTTGTGGGCTCGGTCTGTTGGTCATGGCATGCTTTATGTACTTGGTGTATATTTTTTATTTATTTCATTTGAGGATTTCATTTGACATTTATTTGTTTAATTTTGGACTTTTTAAGATATTTTAATGAAATTTCCTTTTAAATTTAGGAATATATTTTTGTGCATTTTATTTTGGAATTTGTCATTTTTATTCTCTGTGAAGAAAATATTATTTATTTGACTTTTGGAATTTTGATAAAAATATAAATGAAGACTTTTTATATTGCATTTTAGGGCTTAAGGTACAGAGACACCTCTCATGCATTTTATTTGAGATTTGCTATTTTTATTTCAATTGAAAATAAAGAAAATATATGCTTATTTGATTTTAAAATTTTATAGACAAATAATATGCACAAAACATACTAAAGTATCATATAGAAATGTAGAGCATGAATTTAAAAGAATTTACAAATTTATTTCGAAATTTTTGGACTTCAACTATTTTTATAAAAATATATAAGTCTTATTCAGAGAGAATCAATTTGGTCCGTTGGATCTGATCAAGGCATTTGAATTTGGGCCATCTGATCTCAATATACACCTCCCTTTCTTCTTCTTCTTCCTCTCGACTCTGACCAGGTTTGACTCTATCATCGAGGGGGCTTGGGTCAATGACACCTTGAATTGAGCACCTCTCTGACACCGTCTTGGTGAGAGGAGTCGAAAGGGCCCATTGTCGTGGTTGGGGACCACTAGAGGTGGTTGAGCACCACCACTAGAGGGGCCCATTGTCGTTTGATTTTATTTCGAGTTTTACAATTTATAGATGGTTTAAAAGCTTAAATTTGGTTTAATTACACTCTGGAATCATATTTTTGATGAATTTAGAGTTTCAATTTGATCTGTATTTCAAGTGTGGACGATTTTAGTCGAATTTGGGTCGGTTTGGTCTCAAACAGTCACAAACTAATTCAATTTAGAGAATTTAGAGGCTCAATTCAATTTATTTGATGCAGCAAGCATCCCTAAGCATCCTAAGACACGTTTCAAGCATTCATTTGATTAGCCACAATTTAGAATTAAATTTGGTGCAATTCAAGGGCAATTTTGATCAGTTTTGAGTCTAATTAGAACTTTCATGGCAAACAAGACCTTTGAATAATCAAGCAAGCATGCAATTAGGTATATAAACATCATACAATCATAGAAATTCAATTTCAGAGCTTGCTCAATCAAGAAATTTTGAATCTGGTTCAGTTTAGTTCAGTTTGGGCTGATTTGAGCAGCTGGTATTTACCAAACCTAAAATAGAAATTTTAATGCATGACTTAGGCTTTGATGATTGACTTGAGATAGTTACTTCATTTATGGGTGGTAAACTTTAAGAGAACTTCAAACCTTTCAGGAAACCACCACAAAGAAGCATACAATACCAATCTAAGTGCTTCATGTCTGAGTACTTAATTTATGGGTGGTAACATTCAAGAAAACACCACAAAGCATCTTATCCTGCTAAAAGAAGTATTTCTGATCAGAGTACTTAATTGATGTGGTAACCTTCAAGAGAACTACAAACTTTTAAGGGAACCACCACGAAGAAGCGTAAAATACCAGTCTAAGCGCTTCTTGTCTGATTACTTCATTTGTGGGTGGTAAACATTCCAGAAAACACCACAAAGCATCTTATCCTACTACAAGAAGTGTTACTTCATTTTTGGGTGGTAAACATTCAGGAAAACACCACAAAACATCATAGCCTACCATGAGCTGTATTTCTTCTTCGAGTAATTCATTTAAGCGTAGTAACCTTTCTTGAAACCACCACGAAGAAGCATAGAATACCAATGTAAGTGCTTAATGTCTGAATACTTAATTTCTGGGTGGCAAACATTGAAGAAAACACCACAAAGCATCTTATCCTGCTACAAGAAGTGCTTCTGAATAGAATACTTCATTTTTGGATGGTAACCTTTCAAGAGAACTACAAACCTTTCAGAAAACCACCTCGAAGAAACATAGAGTATCGCTCTTTTTGTCTGATTACTTCATTTATGGGTGGTAAACATTCAAAAAAATAGCACAAAGCATCTTATCTGCTACGATAAGTGATTCTGTTTTGAGTAATTCATTTATGGGTGGTAAACATTCAAGAAAACATCACAAAGCATCATAGTCTTCGATGAGAAGTGTATCTTCTTCGAGTACTTCATTTAAGCGTGGTAGCGTTTCTTGAAACCACCACGAAGAACCATAGAATACCACTCCAAATGATTCATGTCTGATTACTACATTTACGGGTGGTAACATTCAAGAAAGACCACAAATCATCTTATCTTGCAAGGAGAAGTTGTATCGATCCGAGTACTTCATTTTTGGGTGGTAACCATTCAAGAAAACACGACAAAGCATCATATCTAACTACAAGAAGTGTTTCTGATTTGATTAGTTAATTTATGAGTCGTAACGTTTCAAGAGTCTCTAAACCTTTCATGAAACCAAAACGAAGAATCATAAAATATCACTCTAAGTGCTTCATGTTTGATTTCTTCATTTACGGATTGTACACATTCAAGAAAATACCACAAAGCATCTTATTCTCCTACGGAAAATGTTTCTGATTCGAGTACTTCACTAATGAGTGCTAACCTTCCAAGAAACTATACACCTTTCATGAAAGCACAACGAAGAAGCATTGAATACCACAATAAGTGCTTTATGTCTGATTTCTTCATTTATGGTTTGTAAACATTGAAGAAAACACCACAAAGCATCTTATCCTCCTACGAGAAGTGTTATTTGATCCGAGTACTTCATTTATGAGTGCTAACCATTCAAGAAAAAACCACAAAGCATCTTATCATGGTATGAGCAGTGTTTCTGATCCGAGTACTTCATTTATGGGTTGTAAACTTTCAAGAAAACTCCAAACCTTTAAGGAAACCACCACGAAGAAGCGTAGAATACCAATGTATGTGCTTAATGTCTGAATACTTAATTTATGGGTGGTAAACATTCAAGAAAATACCACAAAGCATTTATCCTGCTACAAGAAGTGCTTCTGATCAGAATACTTCATTTTTGGTGTTAACTTTTCAAGAGAACTACAAACCTTTCAGAAAACCACCACAAAGAAGCATATAATATATATCCAAGCGCTTCTTGTCTGATTACTTCATTTATGGGTGGTAACATGAAAAAAAAACAGCAAAAGCATCATAGCATACTATGAGAAGTGTTTCTTCTTCGAATACTTCATTTAAGCGTGGTAACCTTTCTTGAAACCACCACGAAGAAGCATAGAATACCACACCAAGTGCTTCATGTCTGATTACTTCATTTACGGGTGGTAAACATTCAAGAAAGACCACAAAGCATCTTATCCAGCTAGGAGAAGTGGTACTGATCCGAGTACTTCATTTTTGGGTGGTAACCATTCAAGAAAACACGACAAAGCATCATATCTGACTACAAGAAGTGTTTCTGATCTGATTAGTTTATTTATGAGTTGTAACGTTCCAAGAGACTTTAAACTTTTCATGAAACCAAAACGAAGAATCATAGAATATCACTCTAAGTGCTTCATGTCTGATTTCTTTAATTTACGGATTGTAAACATTCAAGAAAATACCACAAAGCATCTTATTCTCCTACGGGAAGTGTTTCTGATCCGAGTACTTCACTATTGAGTGCTAACCATTCAAGAAAACACCAAAGAGTATCTTATCCTACAAGGAGAAGTGTTTTTTATCCGATTACTTCATCTATAGAGGGCAACCATTCAAGAAAACACCACAAAGCATCTTATCTTATACGAGAAGTGTTTCTGATCTGATTACTTCGTTTATCGGTGGTAACCTTTCTTGAATATCACTCTAAGTGTTTCATGTCTGATTACTTCATTTATGGGTGATAACATTGAAGAAAACATCACAAATCATCTAATCTTATCACGTGTGTTTCTGATCTGAGTACTTCATTTACAAGCGGTGACCTTTCATTAAACCACCACGAAGAAGCATAACATTCATTCGAAGTGCTTCATGTTGGATTACTTCATTTATAGAGGGTAAACATTCAAGAAAACACCACAAAGCAAATTATCTTGCCACGAGAAGTATTTATGATCAGAGTGCGTTATATATAGATGGTAACCTTTCAAGACAACTCCAAAACTTTCACGAAACCACCACGAAGATGTGTAGATCTGTGATTCACGTCTAATTACTTCATTTATGGGTGGTAAACATTTAACAAAACTCCACAAAGCATCTTATTCTGCTAAGAGAAGTGTTTCTGATCCGAGTACGTTATTTTTGGGTGGTAACCATTCAAGAAAACACCACAAAGCATTATCCTACAACGAGTAGTGTTTCTGATCTGATTACTTCATTAAGGGTGATAAACAGTCAAGAAAACACCACAAAACATCATAGCCTACTACGAGAAGTGTTTCTTTCTCGAGTAAATCATCTAAGTGTGGCACCTTTCTTGAAACCACCACAATTAAGAATAGAATACCACTCTAAGTGCTTCATGTCTGATTACTTCATTTATGGATGGTAAATATTCAAGAAAACACCCAAAGCATCTTATCCTGCTACAAAAAGTGGTTCTGATTCGAGTACTTCATTTATGTGTGGTAAACTTTCATGAGAACTACAAACCTTTCAGAAAACCATCACGAAGAAGCGTAGAATACTACTCTAAGCGCTCTTGTTTGATTACTTCATTTATGGGTGGCAAACATTCAAGAAAACACCACAAAGCAACTTATCTTGCTATAAGAAGTGTTTCTGATCAAAGTACTTCATTTATGGGTGGTAACCATTCAAGAGAACTACAAACTTTTCAGAGAACCACCACGAAGAAGCGTATAATACCAGTCAAAGTGCTTCTTGTCTTTTTACTTCATTTATGGGTGGTAAACTTTCAAGAAAACACCACAAAGCATCTTATTCTGGTACGAGTAATCATTTATGGGTGGTAAGCAAGATCATGTCTGATTACTTCATTTATGGATGGTAAAAATTTAGAAAACACCACAAAGCATCATAGCCTACTATGAGAAGTGTTTCTTTTTCAAGTACTTCATTTAAGCGTGGTAACCTTTCTTGAAACCACCACGAAGAGCATAGGACACCACTTCAAGTGCTTCATGTCAGATTAATTAATTTATGGGTGCTAAACAATCAAGAAAACATCACAAAACATCTTATCTTGCTACGAGAAGTGATTCTGATACGAGTACTTCATTTATGGGTGATAAACATTCAAGAAAACTCCAAACCTTATAGGAAACTACCACGGAATAAGCATAAAACCACTCTAACCGCTTTATGTCTGATTACTTCATATATGGGTGGTAAACATCCCAGAAAACACCACAAAGCATCTTATCCTCCTACGAGAAGTGTTTTTGATCCGAGTACTTCATTTATGAGTGCTAACCATTCAAGAAAACACCACAAAGCATCTTATCATGCTATGAGCAGTGTTTCTGATCCAAGTACTTCATTTATGGGTTGTAAACTTTCAAGAAAACTCCAAACCTTTAAGGAAACCACCACGGAGAAGCATAGAATACCAATGTAAGTGCTTAATGTCTGAATACTTAATTTATGGGTGGTAAACATTCAAGAAAACACCACAAAGCATCTTATCCTGCTACAAGAAGTGCTTCTGATCAGAATACTTCATTTTTGGTGTTTACCTTTCAAGAGAACTACAAACCTTTCAGAAAACCACCACAAAGAAGCATAGAATATCCATCTATGCGCTTCTTGTCTGATTACTTCAATTATGGGTGGTAACATGAAAAAAAAAGCAAAAGCATCATAACATACTATGAGAAGTGTTTCTTCTTCGAATACTTCATTTAAGCGTGGTCACCTTTCTTGAAATCACCACGAAGAAGCATAGAATACCATACGCTTCGTGTCTGATTACTTCATTTAGGGGTGGTAAACATTCAAGAAAGACCACAAAGCATCTTATCCAGCTAGGAGAAGTGGTACTGATACGAGTACTTCATTTTTGGGTGGTAACCATTCAAGAAAACATGACAAAGCATCATATCTGACTACAAGAAGTGTTTCTGATCTGATTAGTTTATTTATGAGTCGTAACGTTTCAAGAGTCTCTAAACCTTTCATGAAACCAAAACGAAGAATCATAGAATATCACTCTAAGTGCTTCATGTCTGATTTCTTCATTTACGGATTGTAAACATTCAAGAAAATACCACAAAGCATCTTATTCTCCTACGGAAAGTGTTTCTGATCCGAGCACTTCACTAATGAGTGCTAACCATTCAAGAAAACACCACAAAGTATCTTATCCTACAAGGAGAAGTGTTTTTTATCCGATTACTTCATCTATAGAGGGCAACCATTCAAGAAAACACCACAAAGCATCTTATCTTACTACGAGAAGTGTTTCTGATCTGATTACTTCATTTATGAGTGGTAACCTTTCTTGAAACCACCAAAAAGAAGCATTGAATATCACTCTAAGTGTTTCATGTCTGATTACTTCATTTATGGGTGGTAACATTGAAGAAAACATCACAAATCATCTAATCCTATCGCGAGATGTGTTTCTGATATGAGTACTTCATTTACAAGCGGTGACATTTCATTAAACCACCACGAAGAAGCATAGCATTCATTCGAAGTGCTTCATGTTGGATTACTTCATTTAAAGGGCGTAAACATTCAAGAAAACACCACAAAGCATATTATCTTGCCACGAGAAGTACTTATGATCAGAGTGCGTTATATATAGGTGGTAACCTTTCAAGACAACTCCAAAACTTTCACGAAACCACCACGAAGATGTGTAGAATACTCTATGATTCATGTCTTATTACTTCATTTATGGGTGGTAAACATTTAACAAAACCCCCCAAAGCATCTTATTCTGCAAAGAGAAGTGTTTCTGATCCGAGTACGTTATTTTTGGGTGGTAACCATTCAAGAAAACACCACAAAGCATTATCCTACAACGAGAAGTGTTTCTGATCTGATTACTTCATTAAGGGTGATAAACAGTCAAGAAAACACCACAAAACATAATAGCCTACTACGAGAAGTGTTTCTTCCTCGAGTAAATCATTTAAATGTGGCACCTTTCTTGAAACCGCCACAATGAAGAATAGAATACCACTCTAAGTGCTTCATGTCTGATTACTTCATTTATGGATGGTAAATATTCAAGAAAACACCCAAAGCATCTTATCCTGCTACGAGAAGTGGTTCTGATTCGAGTACTTCATTTATCTGTGGTAAACTTTCAAGAGAACTACAAAGCTTTTAGAAAACCACCACGTAGAAGTGTAGAATACTACTCTAAGCGCTCTTGTTTGATTACTTCATTTATGGGTGGTACACATTCAATAAAACACCACAAAGCAACTTATCCTGCTATAAGAAGTGTTTCTGATCGAAGTACTTCATTTATGGGTGGTAACCATTCAAGAGAACTACAAACCTTTCAGAGAACCACCACGAAGAAGCGTATAATACCAGTCAAAGTGCTTCTTGTCTTATTACTTCATTTATTGGTGGTAAACTTTCAAGAAAACACCACAAAGCATCTTATTCTGGTACGAGTAATCATTTATGGGTGGTAAGCAAGATCATGTCTGATTACTTCATTTATGGATGGTAAAAATTCAGAAAACACCACAAAGCATCATAGCCTACTATGAGAAGTGTTTCTTCTTCAAGTACTTCATTTAAGCGTGGTAACCTTTCTTGAAACCACCACGAAGAGCATAGGACACCACTTCAAGTGCTTCATGTCAGATTAATTAATTTATGGGTGCTAAACAATCAAGAAAACATCACAAAGCATCTTATCTTGCTACGAGAAGTGATTCTGATACAAGTACTTCATTTATGGGTGATAAACATTCAAGAAAACTCCAAACCTTATAAGAAACCACCACGGAATAAGCATAAAACCACTCTAACCGCTTTATGTCTGATTACTTCATATATGGGTGGTAAACATCCCAAAAAACACCACAAAGCATCTTATCCTGCTACAAGAAGTGTTTCTGATCTGAGTAATTCATTTATGGCTGGTAAACATTCAAGAAAACACTACAATGCATCACAGTCTACTATGGGAAGTGTTTCTTCTTCGAGTACTTCATTTAAGCGTGGTAACATTTTTTGAAACCACCACAAAGAGCATAGAATACCAAGTTCTTCATGTCTGATTACATCATTTATTGGTGGTAAACATTCAAGAAAACACTATAAAGCACCTTATCTTGCTATGAGAAGAGGTTCTAATTCGAGTACTTGATTTATGGGTGATAAACTTTCAAGAAAACTTCAAACTCTTCGGAAACCACCACGAAGAAGGATATAATACAACTCTAAGTGCTTCCTACGTGTTTCAGATCTGGGTATTTCATTTATGGACAGTGACCTTTCATGAAACCACCACGAAGTAGCATAGCATACCACTCGAAGTGCTTCATGTTGGATTACTTCATTTATGGGTGGTAAACATTCAAGAAAACACCACAAAGCATCTTATCCTGCTACGAGAAGTGTTTCTGATCGGAGTAATTCATTTATGGGTGATAAACTTTCACGAAAACTCCAAGCATTTTAGGAAACCACCACAAAGAAGAATAAAATACCACTCCAAGTGCTTAATGTCTGATTATTTCATTTACGGGTGGTAAAAAAATCAAGAAAACAACACAAAACATCTTATCTTCTATGAGAAGTGATACTGATCCGAGTACTTCATTTTTGGGTGGTTACCATTCAAGAAAACACCACAAAGCATCTTATCCTACTGCGAGAAGTGTTTCTGATCAAATTAGTTCAATTATTAGTGGTAACCTTCCAAGAAACTATACACCTTTCATGAAACCACAAGGAAGAAGCATTGAATACCACAATAAGTGCTTCATGTCTGATCTCTTCATTATGGTTTGTAAACATTGAAGAAAACACCACAAAGCATCCTATCCTCCTACGAGAAGTGTTTTTGATCTGAGTGCTTCATTTATGAGTGTTAACCATTCAAGAAAACACCACAAAGCATCTTATCATGCTATGAGCAGTGTTTCTGATCCGAGTACTTCATTTACGGGTTGTAAACTTTCAAGAAAACTCCAAACCTTTAAGGAAACCACCACGAAGGAGCGTGGAATACCAATGTAAGTGTTTAATGTCTGAATACTTAATTTGTGGGTGGTAAACATTCAAGAAAACACCACAAAGCATCTTATCCTGCTACAAGAAGTGCTTCTGATTAGAATACTTCATTTTTGGGTGTTAACCTCTCAAGAGAACTACAAACCTTTCAGAAAACCACCACAAAGAAGCATAGAATATCACTCTAAGCGCTTCTTGTCTGATTACTTCATTTATGAGTGGTAACATTAAAAAAAAAGCAAAAGCATCATAGCATACTATGAGAAGTGTTTCTTCTTCGAATACTTCATTTAAGCGTGATTACCTTTCTTGAAACCACCACGAAGAAGCATAGAATACCACTCCATGTGTTTCATCTCTGATTACTTCATTTACGGGTGGTAAACATTCAAGAAAGACTACAAAGCATCTTCTCCTACTAGGATGGTAATTTTTCAAGCATCTTCTCCTACAAAGCATTTACGGGTGGTACTGATCCGAGTACTTCATTTTTGGATGGTAATTTTTCAAGAAAACACCACAAAGCATCTCATCTGACTACGCGAAGTGTTTCTGATCTGATAGTTTATGTATGAATGATAACCTTCCAAGAGACTCTAAACCTTTCCTGAAACTAACACGAAAAAACATAGAATACCACTCTAAGTGCGTCATGTCTGATTTCTTCATTTTTGGATTGTAAAGATTCAAGAAAATACCACAAAGCATCTTATCCTACTACGACAAGTGTTTCTTATCTACTTCACTTATGAGTGCAAACCATTCAAGAAAACACCATAAGTATCTTATCCTACAAGGAGAAGTGTTTTTTATCTGATTACTTCATCTATAGATGGCAGACATTCAGAAAAACACCACAAAGCATTTTTCTTACTACGAGAAGTGCTTCTGATATGATTACTTTATTTAAGCGTGGTAACCTTTCTTGAAACCACCACGAAGAGCATAGAATACCACTTCAAGTGCTTCAAGTCGGATTACTTCATTTATGAGTGCTAAACATTCAAGAAAACACCACAAATCATCTTATCTTGCTACAAGAAGTGGTTCTTGTAAGAGTATTTCATTTATAGGTGGTAAACTTTCAAGAAAACTCCAAACCTTATAGGAAACCACCATGGAAAAGCATAGAAAACCACTCTGAACGCTTCATGTCTGATTACTTCATATATGGGTGGTAAACATCTCAGGAAACACCACAAAGCATCTTATCCTGCTACAAGAAATTTTTCTGATCTGATTAATTCATTTTTGGATGGTAAACCATCAAGAAAACACCTCAAAGAATCATAGCCTACTATGAGAAGTGTTTCTTCTTCGAGTATTTCATTTAAGTGTGGTAACATTTCTTTAACAACCACGAAGAGCATAGAATGCCACTTCAAATGCTTCATGTCTAATTACTTCATTTATGGGTGCTAAACATTTAAGAAAACACCATAAAGCATCTTATCTTATTACGAGAAGTGTTTCTTCTTCGAGTACTTCATTTTAGCGTGGTAACCTTTCTTGAAACCACCACAAAGAAGCATAGAATATCACTACAAGTGCTTCATGCCTGATTGATTACTTCGTTTATGTGTGGTAAACATTCAGGAAAAACCACAAAGCATCTTATCCTGCTAGGAGAAGTGCTGATCCGAGTACTTCATTTTTTGGTGGTAACCATTCAAAAAAACACCATAAAGCATCTTATCTGACTACTCGAAGTGTTTCTGATCTGATTAATTTATTTATTAGTGGTAAACATTCAAAAAAACAGCACAAAGCATCTATCCTGCTACGAGAAGTGATTCTGATCTGAGTAATTCATTTATAGGTGGTAAGCATTCAAGAAAAAACATCACAAAGCATCATAGTCTACTATGAGAAGTGTTTTTTCTTCAAGTACTTCATTTAAGCGTGGTAACCTTTTTTGAAACCACCACGAAGAAGCATAGAATAACACTCCAAGTGCTTCATGTCTGATTTCTTCATTTACGGGCGATAAACATTCAAGAAAAACCACAAAGCATCTTATCCTGCTATGAGAAGTGGTCCAACCTATCTCCCGACATAACACATTCATGCGGACCTTGCCTTGTATTAATAATAAAAGCATCATCACTTAGCCTTCTTGATGCATACAACCTCCAATTGCAATTTTGGTCGGTGCACTCGATTGTATACACGCTTTTATTGGACTTTCTCTTCTTAAATGTGCGGTTCGATTTGATATGAAAATCATGCACAACCCATTTTAGATGATCCTTTGACCGAAAACATTGTCCCACTGCCAAACCATCTTCTGTGACATACCCTTCGTCGTCAAAGTAATTGCCATCACCAATTATATCGATGATTGCATTAATATTATTCCACAAAGCTATTGGATGAGAATCGGTTCGGTCCCGTAATGGCCATGTTGTCATGGTCAGAGAAGTCTCTTCTTCAGAATTGTAATTAGGGTCTTCGAAAGGTGTAAAATCCATATTCATGAAAGCATCATTACCACACGTATTTCCAATTGGGCTTGCATCTTGGTTCACTAATATCTCAACCCGTTCTGTCGGGTTAATTTCATCCAACTCAACATTAAATTCGAAATCTTCATAATCCTCTTCTTCCTCGGGAATCGATTGATTTCCATTTGAGGTTGCATTCCGTTCATAACAATTGGTACGAAGATATGCATCTGGCATTCTACAAGCTATTGGCTCAACATACTCATTTGGGGTTTCGTAAGCACGACTACCACTTGCACAACCCTGGTTTAGGGTTTCCGTAGCTCGACTACCGCTTGCACAACCATGGTTTAGAGTCTCATGACCTCGACTGCCACTCGAAAAACCTTGATTTGTGGTATATTGAAGAACTTTTGGCTCAACGTACAACTCAATCATTGCAACAGTACCAGGATGAACCGAATGGTTCACCATCAGTCTCCAAGTATCATTACTCGACAGTTGTAACTCAGTATAGAACATTACCGGAGGAGTTAGCTGTAATCCGGCATTGAACCTCCCTGATATCTCTAAAGCATGTGTTGAACTTGAAATCCCCATCCATCGGTACAGCTTCGTCTCCAGTTCACCGAGTGTTATGTCGTCATTCACTGTAAAACTACCGGTAGCTTTTTCGAGTAATGCACACCATGAGGACCGTTCTGGATGGATCCTCCAGTGTAGAAACTAATAATAAACATTTTATATGTAAGATTTTGGGAGGAGAAGTGTGAAAATTTGATTTAGGGTTTGTGGAGAGGAAGGGGGTTGTTGGGGGAAGAAGAGATAAGATTGAAATAATGGTTGGAGAGAGAAGAAAAGAAAGGTGCTGTTGTATATATTTTGTTCATTTAGGAGACATGTGGACCCCTCATCTGAAAAAAATCGTGCAAGATTCAGACTTATCTTCATCAACCTCCAAAACCCGCTGCACCCGACCACAACATCTTGGCCATTCGATGCACGGGGTACTGACATGGTGGGTCCAATTGACCCCCCCAACTTCAAACGGTGACCGGTAAAATCCTCGCCTTCACCGACTACTTCTCTAAATGGTCCAAAGCCGGGTCATTCAAAACCTCTAATGTGGTGGAATTTGTTAAAAGCCATGTCCTCTACAGATTTGGCACGCCTCGCAGGATTATCTCAGACAATGAGACAACAGTTAAGAATGCGAGAATATACGCATTGGCCGAGAAGTTCAAAATATATTGGAGACACTCGTCCATCTATAACCCGAGGGCTAACGAAGCGCTCTCTCTACCTCTCTCTTACCTCGTCAAAACGAGGCACTCGGGTACCCTACCAAAGCCACTGCTGCTTTGTCGTGATTATCCTTGGTTGTTCTCGACTCTGACATGCAAACTCCAAGGCCAATCGTATTACATGCGTTCCACTACACCCACTGCTGGCCCCTCGACTCGTTCGCCTATAAAACCCAGACGCTGGTCTCATTTTCTCCTATGCATGTCTGTAATCTCATGTGCTGAGATTAGCTAATCAAAACTGTTACTCTGTGAATTTTGTGACCCAAAGAAGGAAGTCTGAAGACAACAAAGGAGTAGGAAGGCAGAAGCAGTGGGTGGTGGTGTTGCTAGCCTAGCCTGGTATTTAAAATATGGAGTGAGATTATTTCATAGAGAGATGAAAAATCATTAGTATTGACTATTGAGTGATCAGAAATCGTTAGATTTAACCAATTTTTTGTTCCTTTAAAAAAAGTAAAAAGAATTTAAGAAAATGCAAAACTCAATCTTCAAAGAGATTTTAATATATAAATCACTTTCAATAGTTGGATCAATCATTAGAACTTTGAATTGTAGATACAAAGGTAAAGTATAGCCTCACTCGAAAATATGTTTATTTGAAAGTTAAGTAACAATTTATACAAATAAAAGTTTATACTGATTTTTTTTAAAATAAATTCGAGGCAAAAATATTAATTATTTTTCAAGAAAATATAAAGTCGACGGAGATTTGAGTTCACGCAAAGTTACCAAGCTGAATAAGCGACATTGGGTATTAATTGTGGACAATATGTAATCGGAAAACAAAAATTGCAAATACTATTTACAAATACAGCATAATTCCAAATCTGGTGCCACGCGTCACAGTTCCGCACGGATCAAACGTCCATAAATTAATATGCTGTAAGCAACAAACGGCCGTGATTTAATTCAGGAGAGTGCATTTTTAGAATTTATTTACACAAATCTTGACGTAATTAAATGATTCAGATTCTCTGTGCATCATGTGTCGCGCGGCACACAAGATACGAACTCTAGAGATGAGTGGCTACTGGCTAGTGCTATGTACAAATACAGCAGATTGTTTGTAGTAAGACATCTTTTTCAGGCCCCTGTAGTGTTACCTTGATTGACTTTATGGGAATTTTGGTCCGGGCCCCTGTAGTGTTTTCAGCTCTTTTTATTTTAACTTTCCGAACTTAAAGAGAGAACAACATTTCTAGCCTATTTGTAAAACGGGCTAGCTGTACGCCAACTCCTATGTATCATGTATGTATGAAATTAATCTCTATATCTTGTGCGCAATCCACCAAAACAACAGAAAATTCGGTGGATCCTTCAGAAAATATATGTTCAGTGGGTGTCAGGATGGCACTGGCACATATACTATACATTTGATCAGTCCTTGATAAAAGTGTAAACAACAAAATAATAATAATAAACAAGTTCTTTAGTTGCATCATTAATTCTCAGCTAATTAAAATAAAATTAATCATCAGTAATATGCCAATCTGTTAGGTAGAAATAAGCAAAATTATGCAGGCTAACTCTTAATATGACAAATACGACAAGTTTCAGTAGCAGTGTAGTTGTCATAGTTTCTGGTCATAACCTCAGAGGGTGCTTGCTCAGGTCTACTACCAGAATTCACTGCTACTGAAATTCTTCATTCTTAGAAGCATGGAGGAGTAAAGAAATTCCATTTCAAAAACTAAACGGACAACACCAAAAAGAAAAAGAATTTGAATCAACATAGTATCCCCATGATAGCTTGTTAGGAAAGAAACATCCCGATAAGGAAATCGTGCATTGCCCTTGTAACTACAAAAATTTTGTAACACCAAACTTGAGATTGATTTTCGGTACTGAAATCGAGCAATCATTGACTCCAAACATTTCTTCAAGCAAAAAATTCATTAACCCCAATCAAGAAGCCATTACTAAAAGAGGGCACATTGGTAGAAGGCATTTGCTCCTGCAAAGGAGACCTGAATGGATTCGGCCAGCCGGTTAGGTGGAACCCACTTCTGCGGAGTACCTGTATGGCACTTGTGCACAAAATCTCAGTCCTTTCAGTGAAAAACACCGGCACATTCATGGACTTGATCACCCCAAGGGCCCCACTCCAGCTACCACAACCCTCCAATTCGCAGTTCAGAGCAATCACCAAATGAGGGGTTGGTAAATTCTTAATTTGCTCTTGATACAGCCCTCTTACCAAAGTTACCGTTACCCGGCTGACCAATCCTGCAACAGGCCCCAACAAGTTACTCGGCACCTCAGGCCCAACCATGAATATTTGCACAGTACCTAACCCGCAAAGCAGATGGCTTATTTCAGTAAAGGTTTCCATCCAATCCAGCTCAACTGCTGGACCTAGGTAATGTACAATTACCTCTTTACACTTGATCAGACGATTCTTCGAGCTTGTATCAGTTGTAAGAATGTGGTAAACAGTTAAAGGGTGTGATAGTAGAGCTGCTACAGGACTTGTCATAGGCATAGAACTTATATTGTAGTACTGAGACCAACCCGACTGGAAAACTGGATTTCGTCTCGTTTTCATATCGAATTCAACCAGTCTATTAGGTGGGTAATCTATACCAACCCACAACCCAGCGGTGCTTCCCAGTTCTGTCGGGAGAAGGCCAAATGGATAATCGGAATAACAGCCACAAATCCGTCTCCACATCCCCTTCTTATGCAAACCCATTGATTCCAGCCATTCGCACGGATTGTCAACTACAGGATTGAACTTGAATATTTTCATGGCCAACTCCTCTTCACTCTCCACCATAGACTTGTACAAACCACACATTGCCTTGTGGGCCTCTCTCCAGTGGTTCTTCTGACATATGGGCCCACAATAGATAATTGACTTGCATAGACTACAGCAGAGAGACTGCTCCCATTGTATCTGTTTCTCACACATGGAACATTGCCTGGAACCAGAAAATCTGTCATCCTCATAAGGAGGCTCGATGTATTTCATTGGGCTCTTTAATTTCTTCTCTCCATAAGTCTGATTTGGTGGGTGTGAAATGGTAACTGCCACAAGGTCCATGGCAGTTGCCAGCTCAGCTGTCCACTGCACATCCACTGTTTCGATAAAAGGTTCAAGTATCATATTTCTACCACTCCTTGTCACTTCGTCAGTATCAAGTTCTAACAAGGGATAAACAAGTGTAATTGCCCTGATAAAAGCAATCAAGTACTTCAATTCTTCCATTGTGGGATCTCTGAACCTAACTTCTCCACCATTAGAGCTACAGCGTGCCACATCTATAATCGGATACTGATTGGTTCCAGCCAGTTCAAGACCTAGTGAAGCTACTGTTCTCTTGTTTGAGGCATACAATAGATTTTCCTTCTCAAAAATAACCCTTAGAATTTCAACATTTGGTGCTGGTTTAGTCTCTAATGGTAAAGAAACTTTCAGTGCATCTTGTTCAGACTTGAACAAGCGCAAACCTAAATCGCCACCATCCCCACCAAGAAATCGGGCACAAGGAAAGAGTTGTGTCTTGTTCGACCAATCAGAGTCTCGGCCAACACGTAACCCGAAAAGATGTTCAGGTCGAAGCCGTTTCCATGGATTTTGACGGTGAAGTGCAGCCAAAACTCGGTACAAAAATTTAATAAATGAAGGAGAGGTACCATCTATTTTGAGAAGGCACGTACCAGAGCTGGGACTGAGACCTGGCCCGGTACCAAACAGCTGCTGGAAGCGACTAAAGAGATCCTTTAGCTGCGCCTCCATACTGTTCGATGAAATGCCTCAACGAATCCAAATTTCACTTGGTAAATAGGATTCACTTTGCAGTGGAATGACAGAAAGTGGTATCACAAATCGTAGTTAAATGGCAAAGGCGGAGGAGGGTGCTATTTTAAGTTCTAAAAGAACTATTTTGAGGGCCGATCTTTCTTCGTCATCAATATGACAACATCGCCGCTTATTAATATATCCTTAATTTAGTGTAATAAATGCCTTGTTAATTTTTATAAAGAAAGGGAGGTGCTATTTTGAGGTCTGAATTCACTATATATATCGGTTTTGTGCCCCTAGTAAAGATTCGCAGATGATTTGCTAAGATAATCGAGTAATTAATGCGTTACTCCTTAATTTAAGTAAAGTAATCATAATGTTTATTCCTTCGATCTTCTTAATGAGAAAATGAAGGTTCAACGGTCCGGATGATAGGGAGTTGATAAGTTATCATATTTGATATCAACTATTGATATCGATTTTATTATGCACATTTAGTTGAGTTATTCTGCACATTATTTGAATTATTATGTATGTTATTTTTTATATCGAAATAGTTATACATGTTATCGATTTTATTATGTATCTTTAGTGGAGTTATCATGCACATTATTTGAGTTATTATGGACGTTATTTTTTATATTGAAATAGTTATAAATGTTATTTTTTGTACTGAAATAGTTGTGGTATAACATGCATAATAACTCAAATAATATGCAAAATAACTGAACTAAATATGCATAATAAAAATCAATATCACTAGTTGATATCAAATGTGTTATATAAGAAACATTATCCCCGAATGATATTCCATTTATGCAAAAAAAAAATGATACATGATTGATATTCATATATGTCATCATTTCTTGGCGAGTCAATTTTCAATTTTGAAAGTTAGTCTTTTTCGTATTTTTTTTATTTTCATATGAAACTTATTTCGGTCTGTATTTTTATTTTAACATATTTTCATTTTTCTTTTCAAATTTTCAAT
The DNA here is from genome assembly GCA_964058865.1 of Eleocharis quinqueflora. Classification (NCBI taxonomy): domain Eukaryota; kingdom Viridiplantae; phylum Streptophyta; class Magnoliopsida; order Poales; family Cyperaceae; genus Eleocharis; species Eleocharis quinqueflora. The sequence continues at coordinate 151,444 of CAXKVX010000310.1, forward strand.
TAACTTATACAAGTAATTCCATTCTATACTTTGGTCCGTTTGGCAGGTTAAGTGGAATAGAATGCTATTCTATTTCAAGTACAAAATAATTTTTTAGATGATCGAAATAATGCAAAAAGTTGTTATTTCAGTAGGGAGCTGATACGTAGATATCAATATTAATACCGACTATCGATACCGATATTATTATGCATATTTAGTTGAGTCATTATTTGAGTTATTATGCATGTTATTTTTTGTAAAATAGTTATGTATGTCATTTTTTATACTGAAATAGTTATGTTTGTTATTTGAGTTATTATGCACATTATTTTGTTAACATGCATAATAATTTTTCAGTGCAAAATAACATGAAATAACATGCATGATAACTCAAATAATGTGCATAGTAACTCAAGTAAATGTGCATAATAATATAATAATCGATAGTCGATATCAAATGTGGTATCTACAGAACATTATCCATTTCAGTATTCACACCAATAGATGGTATAACGGTTTAGCAATTGTAGAATAGCAATTAGTACTTCATTGCATTGAATTATAGTTAATAATTAATATTTTTTTATTATATAGAGTAATTAACAATTGTTTATTGTTTATTATTTATTATTAACCTACATTAAGTTGCTAATGTCCATGATTCTTGGTATCTGTCAGTATCTACCCCGTTAGTTTTGATTAACCTACATTAAAGGCAATCTGTTTTATATTTCTAATGTTTATTTTAATTTCAAAATTTTCTAATGGTCAATATTTTATATTACTTTTCATCTTGAAATTTCCTTCCGGTATTTTAATCTAGTATTTCTCGCAAGTAAGAACAAAAATGAATCAAAATTGAGTTAGTGAGAACATTTTACAATATAATGTTTATAACTAGATTTATATAGAGGTGGCAGAATTCGACTCGATTCGATCCGAGATGACTTGTAAACCGAGACAAAGCGACACATAAGCGACTTGAATTCGGCCCGACCCGACCTGACCCAAGATGATCCGTAATCCGAGATGACGCGACACATGAGGACTCAAGCCCCATCCGAGACGACCCGTAACCCGAGAAGATCGACATATGAGGACCCGAGACCGCCTCGACCCGACCCGACCCAACTTGACCCGATACTTATAAATAGATCTAATCATATCTTGCTTATATCATAATCTAATTTTACTAATAAATTAACATCACAGAAAGTTAAAATTTAATAAAATAATTCAATAACGCGGTCTGATCTTGTCTGATTAAACTTAAAACTCAAAATGATACTCGAAAGTTGTCGGTGCAATTCGACCCGTTCGCACCCGACCCGAAAGATGTCGATGCAACTCGATCCAAAACCCGACCCGATCTCACCCGACCCGACCCATGACCCGAAAGTTGTCGACACTGACGACTCAAAATTCGACCCGACTTCAACCCGACTTTTGTCGATAATCAAACTAACCTGACCCGATCCGACCTGAACCCGTCCGACCGACCTGACTTGCCACCTCTAGATTTATGCATGCGTTAGATACAAATCCATGTAACTTTAAGTTAAATGTAAATCTGAATATGTAAATTGATATGATTACATTATTTTTTTATTTTAAAAATTTTATTTCATTAGAATGCATTGTCTATTTGGAAGCGAGATTTTTTTAATTTTTTATGTAAGCATTTAAAAATAAATATGGTCCACATAATCATTCATAAAGAACTTTTTGTTTGATGCTATTTCACTACTGTAAAAAAGATTTTTAGTACCGATTGCACCGATCATTTGACACAGGTTATTAACATAACTGATTTTAATAAGTTTAGTATTTCGAAAATTTCTAAAACATCTTACCACATGTATATAAAAACTCGAAATTAAATGTGTACTTTTTTTTTTTAATGTGAGTTTTCGACTATAACTGTCACACTCCAGAAATTATATCTAGGCTAAGGGTGTTAATCATATCACGTGTACTTGGTTACAAGTACATGAAAGGCTTAATTTAATATTAAAGAATTTAGATAAAGTTATCTAATCATACTTGAATAAATGAACATCACACACATTTGAACACAATACACGAACATCCAACATGTCATATATATATTTATCAGCGTCTGTTTACAAATTTACAACAGAAGCAATGAAACAAAAATACATCAAATGAGGACGACCCCACCAAAGAGCGTGAGACCGATCCTTGCTATCCTACTACACACTACTCCTAACCAAAGAAAATAAAAAGAAATAAGGGAAAAGATCAGCAAAATTGAACATGTCGGAGACTCCATCCTAGCGATCTCCTCAAAATAACTTCTCACCTGGACCCTACAACCACCATGGAACGTGAGTAATTATAAAATTACTCAGTGTGGATTTAGGTTTTGAGTTTATATTTGTTTCAAAGATTGGACCAATCACACTTTATGAGTCTAATTAATTTAAACTAATTTCACCTAAGAATTGTTAAGTTAATCATTAATCAAGTTTAAATAACTCTAACCAAAGGAGCGTTACAAAGAAACCCAAAATAGGATAGGGAGAAGTATGAGATACTTAATATAATAGTAGTACGGACAATTTCTGTATACTCGAACAATGGTATAAAAGCAATGTAGTTACACCCCACAGTTGTATGACATTAGGATTCGCTCCCTTAGACGGGTCTCGTATTCGAGCCGCCAATTTAAGAGTAGGGTTAGACGGGTCTCATATTCGAGTTGCCAATCTAACCAAAATTCTGAGTTCCGGAGTGGAATGCCCTGGTAAAACTTGAGCGTCGACTAACAGCACACACTCGGTCAAAAATAGAACCGAGATGCCTACCTAACCAAAAAGAAAATAATAAAATAAACACTCGATCTAAGCCGCCATATGAAAATAAAGAACCGACTACCCGTTCGAAATAATATAATAAAAAGAGAAGTAATTGTACCAACTAAGAAGGCAGAAGCAGTGGGTGGTGTTGTTGCTAGCCTAGCCTGTGCTTATTTTCTTGCACCTCGTAGTGTGTCTGGCTCTGACCTTTCTTACTAGTAAACATAAGAAAAACCCTAAATCAACTGTGTTATTATACTTGCTTGGTTTGATCTATGCTTGTTGTTTGTGCTTGATGTTCCTTGTGATGTTCTTACTTGTTGTCTTATTTGATCTGTGCATGTGCCATTTTGATCTGTGTTAGGGTTAGTATGTATATTGGCACTGGAATAGATACTGGATTTTTTATTTCCTATTTGATAAGTTCTGAGATTGTTTAAGCACTGGCACTTATCTGTATTGTGCTAAGTTAACTATACCAATGCCTTGGCTTGTGTGCTTATTTTAATCTGGGTTGTGCTCTGAGTAGTTGTTGTTATGTCTGATCTTGAATTGTGGTTGGGCTTGTTGACTCAAACAATTTCTCAAGTTTGTTGATTTGCAAAACAATGTTTTATCTCATCAATATTTGCGTGTTTGTGAGATTTGATGCAGGTTATTAAAGCACGATCAAAATGAGCAAGGAGATTTAAACCAAGGGAGATTAAGGGCTGAAGAACTCAAGATTTCATAGAATTAAATAGGTTTAAATTTCTAGAACCTTGGCTATTTAAAATTAGGAGTTAATTAGCAAAAAGTAGAACAAAATACACCATAGCATTATAACGCCATCTCTGGCATTATAACGCCAGAGTGCTGAATTCCTGCGAAATGGCTAAGTACAAAGGAAATGGCTAAATACACCAGGGCTAGCTATTTTTAGCACTAAACTGTGACTATACTCTGAAACTATGATGACTTGGGGATTTGGTTGCTTCTGATCTGACCTGTACCTTAGTGAGGGTAAAAAGGGGCACTAATTTTGATTTCTGATTCTGTGTTTTATTGCTGGTATCCCTACCAACCTTGCTGGCTTTTGGCTTTCTGGTATCTAGAATATGCCAGCATCTAGGTACTGGTAGGGGGCTGCACTGGGTTGTCAGTCCTAGTGCAATGTTGGTTTGCATTGGATTGTTGTTGCTTGTGATCTATCGTGAGTGATTTGGGCCTAGAGTGATGCCTGGGTTTTGTGAGAATTCGATGTAGTTTTCTTAGGGTCTGTTTAGCCTTTTTTAGGTCTTTTGGATTTTTAGAAACCTAAAAGAATAAAAAGGGCCTCTGGACCCCTATTGGACCCTTAGAATAAAAATAAAAATCGGCCTGTGGGCAGTTGCTGGACAGAAAATAAATAAAAATAAATAGCTTTGGGTATTTTTGAACTTGGGTCCTATTTGGACCCCTATTAACTCTAAGATAACTTTTTGTTCGTTTTTTTTTTGAAGTTTGGACATCAAGAACATTTTTGTCGTTTTAGAAAAGAAAAGTTTGTGGAACCACTTGCTCTTTCTAGCACAAGTGGTACCAAATCAATTGTCCAGAGAGTCACTAGACTCCTCCCATTTGATTCTCATTTTGGATATTAGTTTGAGGGGGGATCATGTAGCAAAATGTATAATTCAATTTCTCTTTTTGATTGGATTATATGTTTTGTGAACTTTAATTGATTTTTCTATTCAAATCACAACTCATTCTGAGCATTTGCATGAGTACAAACATCATATGACTGCTGAACTAAGCCCTATAAATGTCAAAGACCAAATTTGGAGCATAGTAGCAAATTAAATTCAAAATAGCAAAAATGTACCTAGCTTTATGAGACCCGTTACAACGGGTCAGGGAACCGTTACAACGGTTGGAAACCCGTTATAACGGGTTAGAAGATAAAAACTAGTCGATGGAAGATTTAAATGTTTGAAGCATTACAATAGAGGAGACAGAGGCATTATAACGGCTGGGAACCCGTTATAACACGTCAGCAACCCGTTATAACGGGTTGCTGTAATGGTTGGAGAATTATGCAGCTATTTAAGACAATCCTTCCTCTCCATGGGTCTTTATTCTTGGCAAATCGAAATTAGACATTTCAAGTATATTCTTGCTAAAACTCTAGTTCCAAAAACTCTATAAATTCTCCAAAATTCTCAAGATATCAATCAATGTTCTGTGCTCAAGCGATTCTCAGATTATATCATGTTTTTCGTAAGTTTTCTTCTAGTTCTTACATCTCTCATTGCACCACCAAAATTACCAATTGCTTATAATAAGAAAATGAAGGAGGTAGAAAAATAATTGGAAAAAAGAGGAACCAAAGGGCCATAACAAAGAGGGAAAATATTTCTTCCCTTACTTACCAACCCAGTATCCGTACAAGTTTCAATCCGATTACAAACTCTATGCCTCCACCATCTAATCCGAAACCAACCCCCTTCTCATCTCAACCTACAAAAAATCCTTCTACCTATCAATCAGAACAACAACAAATCTTTAACCGTTGGGCCAATTCATCAGAATATCAAATCTTATATTGATCGGCCCTTGAATTCTCAACCTTCCATAGAAATTTCAAGAATACACCCATTTATGATATCTTTATATTCATGATAAATGGGGAAAATCAAATAAGTGAATGGGAGTATAACCAATTGGTTCAAACAATAGATTTTTGGACATGGAGATCTTTGATTGAATTGAACCAACAATTTGCATTAAGTCCTGTAAGGATTTTATATGCCAACATTAGACCAACCAAAGAACCATTTAGGGTAACCACATATTTTTATGGTCAAGAAATCCCAATAAATGTCGAAATCTTAGTCGAAGTCCTTGATATTGTTGAAAATGGTGAAGAAGTAGATGTGTACCATAAGTGGCCCCAACATGAACAATCATTCACCAAATACAAGAGATGGTTAGGTGCCAAAGACTCACACAAAGACCATTATGATTCCAAACTTTCTGCATTTCATAGATTATTGTTTCTTCTTATAAACAATATTCTAATATCCGAAAAAAGTCTCAAAACCAATATAGAGCACACCAATGGGTTTCTCCTTAGACATCTCATTGCCAAGGATAAAGTGGTAGACATCACTTTTATCATCTTAAACCACATGAGAACAGCCCTAACCAATAAGAAAATGAGCTTACCATACCCCCATCTCTTGATCCGGATACTCTTGCACAATAACATCATTATTCCCAACAATCCAAAGGAGCCCAATCCTATTATCTACCTTCCAACAAACCTAATCACCTTCCTTGAAAAGAAGGGTTGGATCAAAAGGAATCTGACTTGGAAATCAAAATCCAAGCCAATAAACGAATGGATAAGAAATGAGGGAGCACAATCCAATCAATATACCAATTCGGATGCTCCACAAGTCATGGAGGAAGAACCTATACCGAGCATGCCTCAAGCCAATACCTCTTTATACATGCCTCATTCGTCATACCAAAGGTACCAAATCCCTCAAGATCCCTACTCATACACTCCTCAAAGCTTTAATCCTATGCCTCCATATGCCTTCTCCACGGTTGAAGAAGGTACATACTATATCTCACAATAAGTGTATCACTTGTCTATCTAGAAATAGGGCAACTCTGCTAGAGTACATGATAGACTAGACAATCAAAATGAGCTACTCAACTCAATAATTTGAGAGTTGGAATGATTGCTCCGACCCCACCAGACCCGAAGCTCAAATGAGAAAGGGAAAAAAGGAGCTACTCAACTCAATCCGGAGGATGATCTTCATGAGAGTAGTGATAAGTAGATTAGGGTTGCACTTTAATTTTATTTTTGCTATGCTCCTTGTATGAATTTCATGTTTAAATATAATGTTGTATGCATGATCTTGAGTTTGAATATTTCCTTATGCAATGATAGCTTGATATTTCTCCTGATGAGTTGCCTCCCTTGCTCTTGAATTGGAAAATCTTATTCGAACTTGATGACTTTTGCTTAATTTATAAATCTTACTTCATTAAGAGGGAGCAAAATTAAAACTTGACTTGTTATATATGTGCTAAAATTCAGGGGGAGCTCTTTGTATTTGATCCTTTTGCCAAACTTTGCAAAAAGGAGGAGAAATGTTATGATGTGCATCATTTGATATGCACATCTCATATGGTTTTGCAAATTGCCAAAAGGGGGAATTTGTTGGATTAAACTCTTCTCTTGTTTGACAATTTGGAAAACATAACAGTACTAATCTTGCACAATTGAGTTTTGGTGAATTTGCAGGTTAACACATGTACAATATGATGTTGCCAAGGCTCAAACATGCTCAAACATGCTTAACACAAGTCAAAACATGCTCAAGACATCAAGAGTTGGCTTCACAGAGCACAACGTTACCAAAACGCTTCCCAACCCGTCACAACAGGTTAGCAACCCATCATAACGAGTGCCCAACTCGTCACAACGGGTTAGAAGGAGAAGATGCAGGGCAGAGGAGGAGAATATAGAGCACAACGTTACAACAGGTCCCTGCTCAAGTTGGCCCACAAGACATCCAAAGAAGAGAAGGACATTTGTGGAATGTGCACAACCCGTTACAACGGATCTCACAAGGCGTAATGGAGGTCTTGTAACTCTACAACCAAATTCCAAGGTTTCAAGACTTTAAGAAGTACTCAGTCTATATATATGATGCAGAGACAAACCAGAAGGGTATCTGAAACCCCCCACAAGCTTTCTGTTGGCTCTAACACTCCTTGAGTTTGTTGATTTGCAAAACTATTTGAATTTTTGTGTGTTTTAAGAATATTTGTAGGGGCATTTATGTAAAAGTATAAAGGAGTACAAGAAATGATCAAGGATGATCTAAGAGCAAGATTAGAAGATCAAAATCAAGATGGAGAATTGTTTAGGTTAATTAGATTTTAGTTTGTTTAAATTTGGGATTGAAAAAAGCAAGGAAATCCAAACCAAACAATACCAACCGTTATAACGCTATCTTTAGCGTTATAATGCTGTAAACCAAAATGGTAAATCTGGCTAAGTCCTGAGATCTCTCAGGAATAGCGTTATAATGCCAGAATAGGCGTTATAACGCTAGATTGCAATTCTATTTCAAAATGGATTTTAAAAAAATGGACAAACCAATGTTCAAGATATCAAGATTACATCTTAAATATTGTCAAAGATTATCAAAATGAATTTTATTTGATTAAAAATATTGTTTTGATTAGTAGAAAAATAATTCAACCAGAAAAATCAGAGAGATAACATTATAACACTTGAATAAGCGTTATAACGCTATGTTGGAGTTTTGGCCAAAATTGGCTAAGCCCTGAATCATCATGGCATAGTGTTATAACACTCTTTGGCGTTATAATGCTAGACAAAAATTCAAACGATAAAATTCTTTGTCCAGACCTGACATAGCGTTATAACGGTACATTTTATGCATAACCTAACGTTATAACGCTATACAAATATTGCAGAATTAAAATCCAATGGTCAAATTATTTGTCCTCACCCTAGATAGCGTTATAATGCTAAAATTTGTACATGAGATAGCATTATAATGCTAGACCTTGCAGAACTGCTTTTTGGCCAGATTTGAACCCCTATTTAGACCCTTATTCTCCAACAATTGAAGTTGTTGTTCTATTCATTCAATACCATTTCCAGCAACCTTGACTCTGCTCTTTGAGCTTTAATTCCTTAGCCAAATTCAAGGAGTTGATTATGATGAAACTTTTTCGCATGTGGCTATTTTTAAGTCAATTCGGATACTCCTAGCAATTGCCACATTTCATGATTATGAAATATGGCAAATGGATGTCCAAACTGCCTTCTTAAATGGAAATTTAGAAGATGATGTGTACATGACACAGCCTGAGGGTTTTGAGGATCCAAAGAACGCTGGGAAGATATACAAGCTTCGTAAATCAATTTATGGATTGAAGCAAGCATCACGGAGTTGGAATCTTCGGTTTGACGAAGAAGTCAAAAAGTTTGACTTCGTCAGATGCGAAGAAGAACCGTGTGTGTACAGAAAAACTAGTGGGAGTGTCATCGCCTTTTTAATCTTATATGTAGATGACATACTCCTAATGGGAAACGATATTCCTATGTTGCAAAAGACTAAGTCTTAATTAAAGAAAGTGTTCTCAATGAAGGACTTAGGCGAGGCTGTCTATATACTAGACATAAAGATCTATCGTGATATATCGAAAAGACTTATAGGATTAAGTCAAAGCACGTACATTGACAAAATGCTAAACAAGAAGGGTTCTGGATCCTAGTAGAGTGAGGTTATTTGAATAGAACATAACGAACAAAGTAGAGTGAGGTTATTTGAATAGAACATAACATGAACAAAGCTAAAATCTTTACTTTTAACTTTGTAGAAATATGGCTAAAGAATCGTCCTTCTCACTTTGTTCCCCCAAAAAGATTTCGGAAGAGTGGCATTACTCATCATATATCGGACCATGTCTAGCAGGGTTCGATTTCGTCTCTCAGAAACACCATTCCATTGGGGTGTCCCCGGAGGCGTGAGTTGTGAAACTATTCCACATTCTTTTAAGTACATTATAAACTCATGACTCAAGTATTCGCCTTCACGATCAGATCGTAAGGCCTTAATACTCTTGTTTAATTGATTTTCTACTTCAGCCTTGAATTCCTTGAACTTTTCAAAGGATTCGGACTTATGTCTCATCAAGTAGACATAACCGTATCTACTGTAATCATCAGTAAACGTGATAAAATAAGAATAACCATTTCTTGTACAAGTACTCATAGGTCCGCATACATCAGTATGTACGAGTCCCAGTAAGTCACTTGCCCTTTCGCCCTTTTTGGAGAAAGGCGCTTTGGTCATTTTTCCACGTAACAAGATTCGCACGTGTTAATTGATTCAAGATCAAAATTTCCAAGAAGTCCATCTTTATGCAATTTCTCGATGCGTTTCTCGTTTATATGACTAAGGCGACAATGCCACATGTAAGTTTTGCTTTCATGAGACGCTGTGAGTCGTTTATTAATTATGTTGAACACGGGTTTTTCCATTTGCAATATATACAGACCATTCATCATACAAGAGGATCCATAATGTAACTTTCTTTTATATATTGAGCAACTATTGTTCTCTATTACAAAAGAGAACCCATTCGTCTCTAAACATGAGACTGAAATGATGTTCTTGGAAATGCTAGAAACAAAATAAACATTTTCTAGTTCCAATACAAGCCAGCTAGGCAAATACAACTCTATATTTCCAACGATTATGGCTGCCACCTTTGCTCTGTTTCCGACTTGGAGTTGTACTTCCTTGTTACGTAGTTTCCTCCTATTCTTTAGTGCCTGCACATTTGAACAAATATGAGCACATGATCCAGTATCTAATACCCAATCATTAATAGATGTAGTAACGTTAATTTCAACAACAAATATACCTGAGGATGAAGCTTTGGAAACATTTCCGGACTTCACATCCGCCAGATACTTCTGGCAGTTTCTTTTCCAATGACCTTTTACTTTGCAGTAAAAGCAGTCAGAGGCATCAGATACTTTTACCTTGGGAGGATTGGGTTTGGCAATCTTTTCCATTTGCCTTTGTACTTCGGGGCCACTTTCTTCGGTGATTTCTTCACCTTTCTTCGACCAGCCCGAATCATGAGGACAGATGTATTCTTCTTTATGTCATCATCTGCAATCCTCAACATCCCCTGCAACTCTTGCATACTCTTCTCCATTCCCAGCATATGATAGTTTATTATGAAATTCGAAAGGCTGGGAGGGAGGGAGTGAAGGATAACGTCCGTTGCAAAATCTAATTCCAACGGATCGTTCATTTTCTACAGTTGTTCAACATCGCTTGTCATATGAAGCATGTAAGTGCTGATAGAACCACCTTCATTTAACTTATGATTAAGTAGGGATGTGACCACTTTATATTTCTCCGCACGAGCCTGCTCTTGAAACATGTTCTTGAGCTGCTCGCACATCTCGTAGGTCTTTGTGTCCACGAATCGACGCTGCAATTCAGGAACCATAATTCCTTGTGCTTGTTGTGCAAAGTGATCTGATCTGCTTCGCCTCCAATAGGCTCAGCAGGGATTGATTTGTTCATAACATAATCTTTCTTCTCGCGTCTTAGTACGATGGTGATGGCACGAAACCAATCAGTAAAATTTGATCCGTCCACCTTCAGAGTTTGTTTCTCGAGCAGGGAACGCAGTGAGAAGGACGATTCTTTAGCCATATTTCTACAACGTTAAGAGTAAAGATTTTAGCTTTGTTCATGTTATGTTCTATTCGAATAATAAAACTCCCACTGCAAATTTGTTCTATTTCCTTTTGCAGTAGGACCAAGATCCCTATTTATACTAATATATGAGTCAGCTGTTACGCATAACCCGGCTATTAGTTATTTTAGGTAAGTCATCCTGCTAATCACAACTCTTTGTGATTCTTGGTTTCGTTAAAACATCGTATGTTTTTAACGAAGACTTTTCCCCAAGCCCAAAATGTTTTTGGAAATCATTGGTAAGTAACCTCACTCTACTTGGTTCGTTATGTCTTACACAAGGTTTAAAATAGCGATTCGCGCGGTTTAGCGGTGGAGGAGTGATTTAGCGTTTAGCGTTTTATCGGTGATAAAACGGTCGATAAACTACCATATCGATATTTATATCATATTACTTTATTTCAAATGATATTAAGTATAAATTATAATTAATATAATTTGTATGCTTAATTATAGCATATAATAGTAATTTGTTCACAAAATATTTTTTCAAAGTATTATATATTGAATGAGCATGGCTAAAAAAATATGCATAGTACACTCCATTTCATACTATGCATATATATATAGGTCAATAAATTGAGATTTAAGTTGTTCAATAAATTCTTCATATGAAAATATTGTAGGAAATCAAATTTCGTGATTTTTAGAGCTTTCTTGCTATTTTTTAAATACTTTTTAAAAACAATCCAGATTTAATACTACAAAAGTGTCATTTCTGGGCTGTTTTTAAAAAATATTTAAAAAATAACAAGAAAGCTCTAAAAATCACAAAATTTTATTTTCTACAATATTTTGATATGAAGAATTTATTGAGCAACTTAAATATCAATTTAATGACCAAATTAAATATAAATGACCGCATAGTATGAAATGGGGTGTACTATGCATATTATTTTAGCCATGCTCTGTATTGAATAATTCATAAGCAAGTATATTAGTAGTTTAGAAGCATAAAGATAAAAAATGAAAAAGTCGCCTTAAACTTGATATGCTAAAAAATAACAATTAAATAGCAAAAACAACTATATCACCACTAAAACCGCTATATCGCCGCTAAAACGCTAAATCGTGTCTGTTTTATCGACCGCTAAAACCGCTATATCGCCAAAAACCGCTAAAACCGCATTTTTCAATATATCTTGCATTATAGCTCCAAAAACCGCTAAATCGGCGTTTTATCGCCGCTATTTAAAAGCTTGGTCTTACATAACCCTTGACCACCAAAGGTAAAAGGCGATGCCTACTGAGTAGAGAATCGTCAACCGATGAACAATAGTATGAGATGGATAGAGTAGGAAGGACATACTACTTAATTCGCGTGGGTTTGTTTTTATATATAAAAATCACAAGCATTCTAAAAAGGTATGTCAGATAAACGACCGAGGGGATCCACCTCCAGTTTATCTTTGGCATCAGAACCTCTTTCATATGCTTAACGGTGCAAGTTTCACTAAAAAGGTATGTCAGATAAACCACAGAGGGTGTCCACCTCCCGTTTATCTCTAACATCAAAACCTCTTTCATAAGCTTACGTTTGTTAAGCAGTTAGTTCTTTAAACTAACTGTAAGACACTCTTACGGATACGTGAAAAACCGCCTGCCAGAAAGATCACCGTTAGTTCCTTCACAAATCTATCTTTGACATCACGCTCTTTCACGTTTCCTTGAAAGTGATAAATCTCATTTATACATTTCGTAATATCTCGGTAAATCTCATTTTACGTATATACTTGGTCTGGTATATCATTTATCAGTTTCTAATTCTTTATCTCGAAGCAATACTCAGTTCTCTTTTATACCGTTTAAAAGCACATAAACACTTTATATGATTTTGCAAACAGATATTCTTTCCAGTCCATAAAGCAATTAGTAATGTGACAAAGTCCCCATTTGGGCCTAATGTCGTATTATGGAAAGGGTCTCCCAAGAAAGATCAGGGTCACCGGGGACCTTATTAGTTCTAATCTTTCCCAGACAGAACCTTCTTTCTCATCGTACGCGCAACAGCTCTTACTTTGAGTACTTTATTGCTTCATCACACTCCTCAATTTACTTTACTTATCCGAAGGTTTTCGAAATGCGAAAGAGTTGCATTTTGCCATTTCAAAAACATCTGAGTAATTTGGTAACGTGATAAAGTCCTCGTTTGGGCCAGCTAATCAGGACACGTAAAAGAGATCAGACGAAAGAGTCCTAAGACACCTCTCATGTCATAACATTTATCTCTTACGGATGGAGATTAACAGTTCTTACTTTGGGTACTCTATTGCTTTATCACATTCTTAGATATACTCAAATGCGGTTGAAAGTGTAATAAAACGAAAACTTAAATAAAGCATACAGAAAGCTTAAATCACATTTAACTTTCTTAGTCGGTAAAACCGAACCGAGGAAATCTCATTTCATTTCGATTTTGGACTTAAGCTGCAATTCAAAGAATTAAACCGATGCGGTATATGCACTTAATTTGCATAAGTTATAACTTTTAGAAAATCAATTAGCGGGAGAGCCCGGTGCTCTGATACCACTGTTGGGTTATGAACAGTTCAAAACCCGTCAATTGGACTAAGCAGCGGAAAGACCGTAAAACAAAAATTTTACATCTGACTTAAGCCGGGGATTAAGCGGGGTATGTCGGATAAACCACAGAGGGTGTCCACCTCCCGTTTATCCCTAACATCAAAACCCTACTTAATCCCTAAACAGATCTACTCCTTAACTGAATTCTAAAACTTTAATCTACTTACAAATTAAATAGATTAATATAACATTAATACCTTGATCCAAGTTCGAATTGGACCACAGAAGACTCGAAAGGACGACCGAAGTATTAGATGTCTGATACCTCTACCAGATTTCCACCAGGATGACTAGAGACCGGCTTACTTCTTCTGCCAGAAATACTAAAAGCCGCGATATCTCGCGAAATACTATTCACCGAGATACGGACTAAATAAAATATCTTCGTGAATCGCAGTTATCCAAAATATGGAATACCGCTCTAACACAAAAATACTATTTTCTGAATATCGTAAACAACCGTATACGAGAAAGAAAGAAATTATATTTATCGATACGAATTCGAGTTAACGAGTACGAATTGATTTTTGGTGCTTCTTTCTCTCTCCCCTACCCCTCTATCTATAGCAAAAATGAGGAGGTGCCTCTTTTATGAATAAACCCTTGGAAAAATAAAAATTGCAAAAAATACCCCTTAGAGGTCGGCTAGGGGTCATTTTGCAAAATTGTGAAATTTGCAAATAACCCCCTTGCCGACCTCCTTGATATTTTTTATTTTTATTTATTTATTTTTAATTAAGATTTTAATTATTTTTAATTAAGGTTTTAATTTGATAAATGACTTTCATTCCAAATTCAAAAATAATAAATATTTAAAATCTAAATCAAATATATATAAATGACTTTCATTCCAAATTCAAAAATAATAAATATTTAAAATCTAAATCAAATATATATAAACATATAATTGTTCTCAACAATTATATTTCTCAGGGTTTGACATTTGTTTGGTTGTGATATGATTTTATACAACTTATTGTATACGTCTATAAATTCAATCGTTTGTTTTTGCTTGTCATTTTTATATGACGTATATAATTTAATTATATTACATATAATTAATTATAATCATCTTAATATTAATTATAACTATTTATAATTAATCATTAAGATTCTCTGATTTAGCTCCTATATGGTGCGACCTAATAGAATCTGTGTTATGTTGACAAATAGAATTAAAACCATTTTAACTTCTGTAATCATATGAGGCATATGACATATGCGCTATGACCATCCAATTACACCGACGATGTTGTACTTATGCAATATCACGATCTACTAAACATTTTAGTTGTGTTAATTCTTTCGTCTCACAGTATCAGATTAGTTTCAAGGCAGGTGTGTGTCATCCTTGCAAACTTAATCTTTTCTCGATCTTGAGCAGACTTATCAAATATAATTACTCTTGTAATTATACTGCATGCAGATAATCCTACTCCATCAAGGGGCCTAGTGATACTGTAACTCATATCAAGATACGAGGGACAATAGTATTTTCAGTAAACCATCACTACCTCAACTAAGCTATGTATACCGAAAAGCTACCGTTATGACTGCGATTTACCGACAACGTTAGATAACAATCACACATACACATCTCTTAGTAGGAAAGATGAATACTTCATACTTTAGAACTCAACACTGAATGAAAACATTAATGACACGTGCACAATTCCATTTAATGTTTAATTCGAGGTCTGTCAAATTATCAAATACCATGTTTTTCTAACATGTATTTATGTGATTAAAATGACATCTCATGTCTATGGTTTGTAAAACTTAACCATATTTTAATCCACATTCTAACCTTATAACGGTAAGCTAGTGTTCTGCTAATTACCTTGGTTAGAGACTTTTAAGAATATATATCATTTGTATTATGAAGTTTCACAATTATTCCAGTTATTGACTCAAGTCAGATAAAGGAATGATTCATAAATTCAATAATACTCAAGGTAACAAAATGACAGTTTATTAATCACTCAATTCATGAACAAAGCTTTATGATAATTTATCATATTATTGACTTCTAGATTATTACAAACTAACAGTTCCCAGTGCTCAAGGACCTGCGGACCTATATTGTGATAACAATGGAGCTATTGCTCAGGCCAAGGAACCGAGATCGCACTCGAGATCCAAGCATGTTTTACGACATTATCACCTGATACGAGAAATCGTATATTATGAAGTTTCACAATTTCAGTTTGCTCAAGATTGAGAAAAGATTAAGTTTGCAAAGGATGACACACACCTGCCTTGAAACTAATCTAATACTATGAGACGAAAGAATTAACACGACTAAAATGTTTAGTGGATCGTGATATTGCATAAGTACAACATCGTCTGTCTAATTGGATGGTCATAGCGCAGATGTCAGATGCCTCTTATGATTATAGAAATTAAAATGGTTTTAATTCTATTTACCAACATAACATAGATCCTATTGGGTCACACCGTATAGGAGCTAATTAGAGAATCTTAATGATTAATTATAAATAGGTTATAATTAATATTAAGATGATTATAATTAATTATATGTGATATGATTAAATTATATACGTCATATAAAATGACAAGCAAAAACAACGGTTGAATTTATAGACGTATACGATATGTTGTATAAAATCATACCGCAACCAAATAATACCGAACCCTGAGAAATATAATTGTTGAGAACAATTATATGTTTATGTATATTTATATATATTTGATTTAGATTTTAAATATTGATTATGGTTTTGAATTTCGGATGAAAGTCATTTATCAAATTAAAACCTTAATTAAAATCTTAATTAAAAAAATAAATATCTAAAGAGGTCGGCAAGGGGCCTTTTTGGATATTTCACAATTTTGCAAAATACCCCCTTACCGGCCTCTTAGGGGTTTTTGTGCAATTTTGATTTTTTCAAGGGTTTATTTGTAAAAGTACACCTCCTCATTTTTCTATAAATAGAGGGATAGGAGGAGAGAGAAAAAAGCATCAAAATCGACTCGTATCTGTTAACTCAGGATCGTATCGATAAATATACTTTCTCTCTTTCTCGTATACGGTTGTTTACGAGATTCGGAAAATAGTATTTTTGTGAAAGAGTGGTATTCCTTATTTGGATAACTGTGAGTCACAAAGATATTTTATTTAGTCCGTATCTCGGTAAATAGTGTTTTTGCGGGATATCGCGACTTTCGATATTTCTGGCAGAAGAAGTAAGCCGCTCTCTGGTCATCCTGGTGGACATTCGATAGAGATATCAGATGTCTGATACTCCGAGGAGAAGAGCGTTTGTGATTCGACCTTTCGAGTCTTCTGCGGTCCAATTCGAATTTGGATCAAGATATTAATGTTATATTAATCTATTTAATTTGTAAGTAGATAAAAGTTTTAGAATTCAGTTAACGAGTAGATATGTTTAGGGATTAAGTAGGGTTTTGATGTTATATATAAACGGGAGGTGGACACCCTTCGTGGTTTATTTGACATACTATGTTTAATCCTTGGCTTAAGTCAGACGTAAAATTTTTGTTTTACGGTCTTTCTGCTTCTTAGGCCAATTGACGAGTTTTGAACTGTTCGTAACCCAACAGGCACAACGTGTCTTATTCGTGTTAATCGTGCCGAAAATAAATAAAAAACTAAAAAACTAAAAAAATAAGAAAAAAATTACAATAACATAAAAAACTGAAAAACAATTCTTAAAATTTTATAGCCAATTTTTTTTTACCTCTGGTACACTTTTTTTTTTGAGAGCCATAACAGTCCCAACATATGTGCGTAAAAAATTCAAAAAGTAGAACAAAAAGAAAAAAGAGAAATGGATTTTTTTTTTAAAAGTATATTTATTTTTTAAAGTTTGTAAAGTTTAAAAAACAGAAAAATATATTTGTTAAAAAACATAAAGATATATTTGTTTTTAAAATTTGTAAAGTTTAAAATCGAATTAATAAATGCAAAAGAAAGGGAAAAAGTTACCCTCCTTTATTCCGGGCTTAGAACCGGCTGTGTGAAATAACATAGTCGTGTTCCTCTATCGTACTGTTTCGTATTCTCGTGTCGTGTCGTGTCATGCCCTACAATAAAAAATCTAAGCACAATACGCTTAAGACACGACATGAATAAATATCGTGTCGTGTCTCTCTCGTGTTTTAACCGTATCATTATCGTGCCGTATCATTTGTGCCGTATTTAGACACATGAAATAGTAGGCCAGATGAAAGAAGGGGGAGAGTAAATGGAAATCTCAACTAATGCACTCTTTCATACTCTTTCACGTAGCTAAGGTTGTCCTCATTAGGTAGGTCGGTTGGATAAAGTTTCTTTTAATCGTCTTCTACTAATGTTTGAATGTATGCATGCTTACCTTTACGCTCTTAATCTCGCTTAAAATCTCTACATGACTTGCATTTAATATAGATGATAATACTTTTTTAGTTTATTTTTACATTATTAACATATTTTATCTTATTTCAAAAATATGACACCAATGCATGAGCCATTTACTAGTAATAAATAAATTATTCTTCGAAATGAGCATCTTGCACCTTGTAAAATCTAAATGTAAGCATATTTGAACTAAATGTACCTCACTGATGCTAGTGGTACTATGGTTATTAAAGTATAATTATTTTTATTATTGTTTTAGTATCATGCTTTCTAAGTTGAGATACTTCCCTCGATGTGCCTTTTTTTCAAAGCCGCGGTACAGTGGGAAAAAAAGGAAAGAAAAATGAGATGAATGTCATTTCAAAGTTTGGAGGTTTAGAAAATGCCGCTTCAAATTTGAAGTTCAGACAAATGTAATTATAAATTTAGTTAGTTTTTAAATTTGTCATTATCATTTTATAATTGGAATTAAAAAAAAAACAAAAAATAAAAAATATCCGAAAAACCCTTCTCCACGACTCCACCTTTCTCTCCAAATTTTAATTTTGATCCGGGAAAAATTAGACGTCGAAGCTCCTCATCTTTCTCTGCCAATGAGCAAACCCTAGTTCTTCTCCTCCGGCGCTCTTCTCGCTCCGACAGACCGCTCTCCACTGGCGCTTCTTCGCCAGGATCTTCTCTACTCTCGATTTCCTCCAGCTCCTCAGCTCTCCTCTCCTCTCTCGCTTCGTCGGTTCTCTTCTACAATCCGCCAGGTACTCTCGTCTACATTCTACCCTACTCTAATAAATTTTCAGATATAGCAAAATCATTTTGGATCCCTGTAAATTTAGATTATTATTTGAATTCTGACAGCAATTGTCTCTATAATATTCTGATGATATGAAATTTCTTGGATTTTACAACATAGCTAATATATTATTTTTGGTAATTTCATTTTTTTTCCCATTTTTGAATTGGCTCTCAATTAATCAAACGTATTAAATAGGAAACTGAAACCTGGTGTAAAGTCTTCATGCGGCTCCGTGGATTTTTGTACATTTGATTCAATACGTCAGCTGAAATTATAAGAAAGGCAATGAAATTCTCATATGAACTGTTATCACTAATAGTTGTAGATGACGGGATCAGTATCGCTGCTTGTTGAGAGTGCTATCCTATATATAGTTCATTTGGTCTTTTCAAAAATTAATTTATAATTCCACCATTGTTAACAAATACAATAACAAAGAATTCAATACTCACACTTGTAATGCATATTTCATGTACTAAGATTACTTTCATTTAAATTTAACAGAAAACCGGAGCAGTCACAGGCCCTGGTGGGCAGGTACAGCGGCCAGCTGAATGCAAGCAACAGTAAGAGATAGAAGGGAGATATTTATGAAGTATTCTTGAAATCTTTAAGAGCACACGATATGTTTATTACCTGTGCTGTAGGAATTCGTCTGTGGTTTGTCTAGTTACTAATACTGATATAGTTGCCCTTCTTTTGAGTTTAATTTTTGGTTTCTATTAGCTCTTGTTATATTTCTGTTATAAACAATTATTTGAAATTCGGATTCATTGAGGCATTTCATCGAACAGTATGGAGGCGCAGCTTAAGGATCTCTTTGGTCGCTTCCATCAGCAGTTTGGTACCGGACCAGGTCTGGGTCCCAGCTCTGGTACATGCCTTCTCAAAATAGATGGCATCTCACATTCATTTATTAAATTTCTGTACCGGGCTTTGGCTGCACTTTACCGTACAGATCCATGGAAACGGCTTCGACCTGGGCATCTTTTTGGTTTACGTGTTGGCAGAGACTCTGATTGGTCGAACAAGAAACAACTCTTTCCTTGTGCCCAATTTCTTGGTGGGGATGGTGGTGATTTAGGTCTGCACCTGTTCAAATCTGAACAAGATGCAGTGAAAGTTTCTTTACCATTAGAGACTAAACCAGCACCAAATGTTGAAATTCTGAGGGTTACTTTTGAGAAGGGAAATCTATTGTATGCCTCCAACAAGAGGATGGTGGCGTCACTAGGTCTTGAACCATCTGGAACCAATCAGTACCCGATTGTTGATGTGGCACGGTGTATCTCTAATAGTGAAGTTAGGTTCAGAGATCCCACAATGGAAGAATTGAAGTACTTAATTGCTTTTATAAAGGCAATTACACTTCTTCATCCCTTGTTAGAACCTGACACTGATAATGTGACAAAGAATGGTAGAAATATGAGTTTTGAACCTTTTATAGAAACAGTGGATGTGCAGTGGCCAGCTGAGCTGGCAACTGCCGTGGACCATGTGGCAGTTACCGTTTCGCACCCACCAAATCAGACGTATGGAGAGAAGAAATTAAAGAGCCCAGTGATTACCATTTCACACCCACCAAATCAGACTTATGGAGAGAAGAAACTAAAGAGCCCGATGAAATACACCGAACCTCCTAAAGAGGAGGAAGAATTTTCTGGTTCTAGGCAATGTGCCATGTGTGAGAAACCGATACAATGGGAGCAGTCCCTCTGCTGTGGTCAGTGCAAGTCGATTATCTATTGTGGGCCCATATGTCAGAACAACCACTGGAGAAAGTCTCACAAGGCAATGTGTGGTTTGTACAAGTCTATGATGGAGAGTGAAGAGGAGTTGGCCATGAAAATATTCAAGTTCAATCTTGTAGTTGACAATCCATGCCAATGGCTGGAATCAATGGGTTTGCATAAGAAGGGGATGTGGAGGCGGCTTTGTAGCTGTTATTCTGATTATCCATTTGGCCTTCTCCCTACAAAATTGAAAAGCACCTCTGAATTGTGGGCTGGTTTAGGAGATAGAGATTACCCAGCTGATAAACCAGTTAAAATCTATATGAATGCGGACCGAAATCCGGTTTTCCTGTCGGGTTGGTCTGAGTACTATAATAAAAGATCTTTGCCTATGACAAGTCCTGTAGCAGCTCTACTATCACACCCATTAACTGTTTACCACATTCTTACATCTGATACAAGCTCGAAGAGTCGTCGGACCAAGGGTAAAGAGGTAATTGTACATTACCTAGGCCCAGCAGCTGAGCTGGATTGGGTGCAAACCTTTACTGAAATAACCCATCTGCTTAACGGGTTAGGTACTGTGCAAATATTCATGGTTGGGCCTGAGGTGCCGAGTAACTTGTTGGGGCCTGTTTCAGGATTAGGCAGTCGGTTAAGGATACATTTGGTAAGAGGGCTGTATCAAGAGCAAATTAAGAATTTACCAACTCCGCATATGGTAATTGGTCTGAACTGTGAATTGGAGGGTTATGGTAGCTGGAGTGGAGCCCTTGAGATGATCAAGTCCATGAATGTGCCGGTGTTTTTCACTGAAAGGACTGAGATTTTGTGCACAAGTGCCATGCAAGTACTCCGCACAAGTGGGTTCCACCTAACTGACTGGCCGAATCCATTCAGGTCTCCTTTGCGGGAGCAAATGCCTTCTACCAATGTGCCCTCTTTTAGTAATGGCTTCCTGATTGGCGTCAATGAATTTTTTTCTTAAGTATTGTATGGAGTTCACGATTTCGAATACTGAAAATCAGTCTCTAGTTTGGTGTTACAGAATTTTTGTAGTTGATCTCTAGATTCCACAAATAATGAATTGCCTGATATAGTTAGATTGATAATATGGTGTTTGCAGATGTAATCAAGCTAAATTGTAATTTCCTTATCTGGATGTTCTTTCCTAACAAGCTATCATGGCATACTATGTTGATTCAAATTCTTTCTCTTTTTGATGTTGTCCGTTTAGTTTTTGAAATTGAGTTTCTTAACTGCTCTCCGTGCTTCTGAGAATGAAGAATTTCAGTACCAGTGAATTCTTGTAGTAGGCCTCAGCAAGCACCCTCTGATGTTAAGACCAGAAACTATGACAAATCCACTGGTACTACAATTTGTCACATTATGAATTAGTCTGCGTAATTTTGCTTATTTCTACATGCAGATTCGCATATTACTATTGATGCAAGTAAAGAATGTTTTTGTTGGAAAATTTTGTCACTGCCATCCAAAACTGGACTGATCAAATGTGTCGTATATGTGCCAGTGCCATCCTGACACCCACTGATTTTTTTTTGAGGAAAAAAAATGGTTTCTTACTACTGCATCCACTTAATACATAGGAGTGGGCGTACAGTTAGCCAGTTTCACAAATAGAGTAGAAATGTTGTTCTCTGTTTTGCGTTTGAAAAGTTGAAATAGAAAAGCTGAAAAGTGTTTTTACTACTGCATCCTAATGGTTTCTTATCCTGGCTCATCGCTTCGACCCTTTTTTTTCTTGTCTCATTTATTTTCTAGTAATATCATAGCATAGATAGATGGATTCAACGCACTCCACATCATCATGTGAAAGTTTTCCGATTTTTAATATTTTAGCATATAGATAGAGTGATAGACATATCGGTTCAACGCACTTCACATCACCATGTGAAAGTTTTCTAAATCTGTGAGTCAAATGAGATCAATCTAGATATTAAATTATGTGAAAGTGAAAGTGTTTTTTTACTGCCTACGGGCTTATCTCAAAAAAAAGGAAATTTTCAAAATGTCATTGCAAAAACTTGCAATTGTCAAAATGTCATCACAAAAACTGTATTTGTCAAAATGTCATTAAAATTCATAAGTTATTTTAATTATATCTTTATCTCCTTATTAAATCAATTTAAAATTTTAAAACTTAAAAATTCCCATAATACCCTTGTACACTTTTGTTTTTTTTTTATTTCCAACAGATCCCAATATACCCTTGGTATCCCATGTCGAGAGCTGATACCAGAGAAGTGATATCGTGAAACCTAGCCTGAACTGAGAGACGAACGGAGCAGGAAACCCACCTGATCGACGGAGCAGGTCTCCCTCGCTGGCCATCTCCACTCGTCAACCCTACCTAAAACATCGTCATATTAGATGTAAAGAGGAAACCATTAAACCAAATTCAATTTGACCTTAGAATTCTTGTTCAATCAAATTTAGCAACGTAACTCTTTTTAATATACCTCAGTTAATCTCAAATGCATATTTACACAGGACAATTCAATAAGGATAACATAAATCAAAACAAGGCAAGTCAAATTGTCAATATCTTTAATTGAACCAAAATATATATGATTCTCTATTGTATCCTTTCCTGTACAGACACTGAGACACAACTTTTTAAGTGCGTTGATAATCAGAGCATACTTTCTGCAGGTAGATTTGGAGTGTACAAATGGGAAAACTACTGTTGGGTTGTTCACGCACAAGAAATTATCTGTTTAAGTTCAATAACTACGCCCCGTGCTTTCCACTCAAGAGAAACTTAAAATTCGTGCCCATTCCCATAATCTCATTTTCAAGTGATTGGATAAGTTTTTAATGACATCAATAGAAATATCAGATCGACAGGATATTCAACAGCCGCATTTGTTCTGGCAGTTCTTGAAGGAAGGGAATTTGCTTGATTTTTCTTGATTTAATCTCAACCTTGATTAGTGATGGGCCTCTTGAGATCAATTTTATCTCCTCTTTACACATAACACATGGTAATACATAGATCTCCAATCCAACCTTTAGGGGAAGCGAATTTGCTGATGGTACAGACACTGAGACAGGCTCCTAATTTCCCACGCTGTAACATTTTGTTATAATCCGTCGATCAGGCAGAGCAGCTTCAAGGAGAAAGGAGAAGGACGAGGAGGAAAGGGTAATTTGGAAATTTACAAAATTTTGTATTTTTTTATTGAGGTTATATGATGATAGTGGTAAAAAAAAAAAATTCAGTTGTGATTTTAATGACATTTTGACAATTTCATGCTTTGTAGTGACATTTTGATAATTTCGAAATTTTATAATGACAAAAAAACAAATTTTCTCCAAAAAAAAAGTGAAAGTGAAACACCTCTTTATTCTATGATATGGGGCTAACGTGTCAGAATGCCCTCCCATGCTCAGAATTTTTTATTGTTGGTAATTATAGAAATGATATTGATAATCTATCGTGCGATATTTTTTTATTTATGCATCTGAAATTCTCTACCGTGTAAGAGCTAAAAATTGTGTTTTGAAAAATATTTACAATTCTAACCATGTGTAAACAAATATTTACAATATTAACCATAAATAAGCAAACATTTATGTACATTTAATTATGATTTTGACAAAAAAACCCTTTAAAATAGACTCACTCATATTGATAATACGAAAATAGAAATGAATATATATTGTAGCTGGTGCAGACTGAAAACAAAACGACAAAATTATAATTAAATGATCAGAATTTTTTGCTATATATGATCGGAATTGTAATTACTTTCATAAAAAGAATTGACTCCCTTGACTATTTTCATCAGTATTATTTTCATAATTATTAGAAATAAAAAATTCTATCCCACAGTGTCATGCACTACCAAAATTCCCATAAAGTCCATCAAGGTGACTTCAAATTAAAATTCTGGTGTTACAGGAAAAAGAAAAATAATTCTTACTACAAACATTTGTTGTATTTGTACATAGTGCTAGCCACTCATATCTATATTTACAATATTATTTACAAATACATTCTTCTGGCGCGAGTTTTTTTAAGCTGCAATAATTACAATTAGCATTGCAACTTTGTAAGTTGGAGATGTGAGAAGATATATGGACTCTTAGATACATGAATCATATCTGGTGCTCTTATTTGGTAAGAAAAAAATCATGCTCTTACATTCAGATATTTAAAATCTTAGATCTAAAATTTATAAAATACGCAATTCCTGCACGGCTGCACTTCACATCTAGACAGTCTGTTTCAGATTGGACGGTCAAGTTCGAAAAGAGCAGTATTCTCCTCTTATAAAAAAGAGCAACAGATACGGATCCTAGATAACATAGGTTTATTGCTAGAAACTTTTTCTATTCCCGATTTTCTTTACAAAAAAAACATGAATATTTTTCTTTTAAAAAAAGGTAATACCAGTAGATTACTTCAAATTTTTAAGTTTCAAAAAACATTCTTTCAAAATTTTCAAATAAACAAAAATTCTTCTAAATTGTGATTTTGTGACAATTATCTCTCCTGTTAGATTTGGTCTAAAATTTAAATTTTTTAAATAAATAAATGTTTTCTACACCCTTCAAAATTCAACCGAAAGCTGAATTTTTTTAAATAATAATATTATTATAAGAAGTTAAATATCTAAGAAAATAAAAATCGAAATCCGAAAACTACTACTCCCGCAGGTTCTACCTGCGGTCCATAAGCCGAGATTTCTCTCTGGGAACAAAAAATTCAACCAACACTTGTAGTCTATAGGAATAAAGAAGGCGTGGACCGCAAGTGTTGGTTTCGGTCCATTTTTTTAACAAATGAAACATTAGGTAATCTGTCGGTATTTTTTTTATTTTTTTAATGTGGATCGCAGTTAAGAGCTACGAGGCACATTTTTGTTTCATGTTCACCGCAAGTTGTGGCTTTGGACTGCAGTTCACATTTTGAATTTTTTTTTGCTTTCGGAGGAGAATCTTGACTTGTGTACTGCAGTTTCTATATCTACATTTTTCGAATATTAATTTTAATTTCTTAGATTTTTTTATTTCTTATAATAATATTATTATTTTTAAAAAGGTCGAAACTGGAAGAATGTATTTGTCACAAAATCAAAATTTAAGAGAATATTTGTCTATTTGAAATATTTGTCAAAATATGAAAATTTGAGGGAATCAACCTAAAAAAGATGACTACGATATGTGTATGTTCATTCATTTACAACATGTATGTGTATCGATAGTTTCTACATTGAAATCTAATGAATGCGCTATTTAGGACTATAATACGTGTATTAAAAAAAGCACAAGTTACGTGTTGCTTGCATTTTTGGTTGTGCGTTTATGCAAAGAATTCACCGTTTTCAATCTATAACAGATCGTCTAACAATACCTGGAAAATTCATGTGGTCTTGAAATAGATATATATATTTATCAATCTTTTGAGAAGAAAATATTCATACTAGGAATGGAGTCGCGGCGGCGTACGCTGCTTCTCGAAAATATTAAAAAAAAAATTAACATAATATTAACGTAAAACATTTTAAGGAATTAAAAATTTCATTACACAAAGATTTGATCAATATGTATTTAGCATATTAATTGTATTTGGTCAATTAGCACAAAAGATTACATTCTTCTAACATCGTAATCAGATTTAAATAATATAGTACACACTAATTATTTAATTTCTTTCTTATGTTTTGAATTATGCTATAATATCCCCCTTTGTCCCTTGGGATGTAGCTGAGATACATAAATAGAAAATAAATATTCATTTTAAAATACCAACTAAATATAGTTCAGCCACCACCAACATATAGATTGCTGAGATATTGACTCCTATTATGAAATGCAAATCCTTGAATGTTACACGTATATGTTTTGGCATTAATTTATGCATGTATATGTCTCAAACAGGTCTGAAGCAATTTTCCATTTTGGTGGATTTTATTATTCACATTTACTTTTTCGGACTTGATCTTGCAAAATGACGGAAAAGCAAAATAAAGAAAAATAATGCCATTCTTGCAAAATTGAACTTAAAAAAATAGCATAAAAATATATATAATAAAAAAAATTCAAATTCAGTTTATAAGTTTATAAGTGTATTTTAATGATTTATATAGGTGCTAACCAACTTTGAGGTCGATTGGAAAATCAGAGCTGTACCTTTTTTGTTTGCATAAAAGGCCAAAATGATCTAATTTTACCATATGACAACTAAATAAAAATTCAAACACAACCCTGAATCAAAGTTGTTGTAGGTTGAGTTACATTCAAACGTAGCCCTAGTTCAAAGTATATCTATAATTTTGGTATAAACCTACATAGAAATTTATTTAACAACACAATCATGGAATTCATCCGACATCTCATTTCGAGTTAGCAAAAAGAGTTGTTGAATAAATAAAATCTTTATCCTAAAAAAATAAAAAAAGAAAGAATAGCATTACTTCATTATGATTAATTAACTTAGGAGCTTGATATACAAAAAACCAAGCCTCATAAATGCGAATATTTAATGTTCTCCAGCCGTCAGTTTTCAATCATCATTAATGCATTGAGGGATGCAAATATTTGGGGCAGAACAAACCCCTCATGGATTGCGTTCGCGTGTCACCTCATAAATGCGAATACCAGGTGTGTATTAATGCATGTC
This sequence comes from Eleocharis quinqueflora, assembly GCA_964058865.1. Taxonomy (NCBI): domain Eukaryota; kingdom Viridiplantae; phylum Streptophyta; class Magnoliopsida; order Poales; family Cyperaceae; genus Eleocharis; species Eleocharis quinqueflora. The sequence goes on from CAXKVX010000310.1 coordinate 178,687, forward strand.
CGCCTGTAAAGGACACGCCGACACTGATGAAAGTTTATTTATAATATTGATTTATGCCTGTTATACTCAAACTTGATTATCCTCGTTAGATTTGAATCAGACCGATTAAATTAATCGAGCCCAATGCAACCCAGAATAACGAATTAACCCATCGAAACCAATCTTTTTAGGGTCTGCTCCAGCACTCTAAATCAGAAGGGGAGGTTAGATCGATCAAATTAACCGAGTCCAATGCAACCTAGAAGAACGAATTAACCCATCGAAACCAATCTTTTAGGGTTTGCTCCAGCGCTCTCATTCAAAGGGGAGGTTAGAGAAGGAAAGGTGAAATCACCGATTTGCTCTAGCGACTTCGTGAGAGGAAGGAACGAGACCTAGATTACGTTGTTTCATCCACAGTAGCGATTTCGGTCTCGCTCAAATCGAGATGTAGAAGAGGTTACGAGTTCTTCTTCGTTCATTTTAATTGTCGCCAAAACCTTCCTTTCTTTCTTCTTCATCGTCGGCCGGAGCAGGTGAGCTCTCGATTTGCTCTCCTTTCTTACACTCACCTTTTCTTTCTGTTTCTTTCTTCATTTTCGTCTGGAGCAGACCCTTAGACTGTGCTCCCGAGTTGTGTTAAAGAGGTGAATGGAGGGAAAGGGAAGGAAGAGCACGGATTTAACTCTGCTCCAGAGTTTTTCTGCAAGACGTGAATAGAGGTGGGAGGAGGTGAAAGGAGGTGAACTTCCCTATTATATTTTCTAATCTTTGTTCCACTCCAAATCGGAGTGTAAAAAATTTCTCCTTCTCTTCATTACCATTTCATTCCTTCCTTTTCCTTTTCCCACCAACTCGGGAGCATAGCCTTAGAGAAACCATTGGATGGCACCTGCTCTACATATTTCTATTTGAACCGTCGAATTAAAAATCAACAGACTTCGAATCATATCAGTAGATAGCGTTGATTTATAATCTGAAGGTTCCAAATCGGTTTGGATTATAGATATACAGAGTGAGCGGGATTAGACTATTAGAGATATACAGAGAATACTTGTATTAGCCGTGCACAAACCCTCGTCTCTGCGCCGTTAACCCTCTCCTCCAAAATCTCTTTGTTCCTCTTCTCAACTCTCCCCTAAAACCCTAAAACCCTAGCTGCAGCATGCCCCGGCCAAAACCCCGACAAACTTCGTCCCGCAAGCAGAGACGCCTCAGCGAGTCCGAAGAGGTTAAGCTACTCGACGAATGGATCGAAGCCATGAAACCTTCCTCGGGGACGAATCCTCTCGCGGTCCCGATTCCGCCGCCATCCGCCTCTGTCGGACGTCTCTCCGGCGACGCGGGGTTCAGTTCCTACGCCGGATGTAATCTGTTCTCGCAATTGCCTATTTCGCGAAAGACCAAGGATGGGCTGAAGGGGAAGTATACAGAGATGAGTGAGATTCAGAGAGCCTCGTTGCCTCATTCTATTTGTGGAAGGGATATATTGGGCGCTGCGAAAACTGGGTCGGGAAAGACTCTGGCTTTTATTATACCGGTATAGCACAATTTCTCATTTTTTTTTTGGTTAGCTGAATATGTTTTAGAAGCCTCTCAAGTGGTTAATTTATGGTGATTATGGTATCTCTCTTTACATCAGGGTACCATGACATTTATAGTAGAGGTGTAGAACCAGGTTCTGCATACCAAACCAGAATGCCATAGTTCTGCAAACTGGGGTTGATCAAATGTATGGTACCACAGATGATTTCTTGCTTTGGGTATTGTTCTATTACTACTAATAGCAAAAGTGATGTGATATAATAATTTAGAAGGGTAAAAGAAACGACAAAAGTTTAATTGTCAGTTAATTAATTACAGGTAATAGAGAAATTGTACCGACTGAGGTGGGGCCCAGAGGATGGCGTGGGGGCCCTTATCATCTCTCCAACATCAGATTTGGCTTCGCAATTATTTGAAGAGCTCAAGAGGGTTGGCAAGTACCATACGCTAAGTGCTGGACTATTGGTTGGTGGCAGAGATGTAAAATCCGAGAAAGAGAGGGTCAATTTTCTAAATATTATTGTCTGCACTCCTGGGCGGTTGCTTCAGCACATGAATGAGACTCCCAATTTTGACTGCTCGCAGCTTCAGGTTTCTTTATTAATGTTTATTTTAACTTCAATTTTATCTCTTTTGAGTGTTTAGTAGTGTTTGAGTTGAGGCCAAATGGCTAATTTCAACCTTGAGATGGAGGTCGCCCAAATGAGATTATTGAGTTAAATTGGATATCAGGTAGCACTTGTTTGGTCTAATGCACTAGTATGTTGCAAATGTCAGTTGCTCTCAACTTCAGTGATTGTGGATAGCTCCCTTTTCTATTTTCTTTTATCGTTCATTTGTGACCTTTTTTATGTTGGATTGTTAATTTCATAGACCAATCTGGGGTTAATGTTACGCTGTTATGAAATAGATTGCACAACTTAGGAATAAAAAAATTCTCATGTTAGAAGAGCATTAGTCGCATATTTTAAGGCTTAGCAGGGGTGTATTTGAATGTAATTACAAAATTTGGTCCTTGGTTTGAGGCTTGCCTGCTCTGGTTCTGGTACTATTTTTGTTTCATTTTTAAGGGAATGCGTTAATCTGGTGTGTTTCTTAAACAGATTTTGATTTTAGACGAGGCAGATCGAATACTAGATCATGGGTTCCGGGCCGAGGTTGATGCCATTCTAGGTGAACTACCTAGGATGAGACAAACTTTACTCTTCTCAGCTACACAAACAAAATCTGTCAAAGACCTAGCAAGGGTTAGTTTGACCAATCCAGAGTACATAAGCGTACATGCCGAAGCTGTGACAGCCACTCCAGAGCGACTTAAGCAACTCGCCATGGTTGTTCCACTTGACCAGAAATTGGATATGTTGTGGAGCTTCATTAGGAAGCATCTGAAGTGTAAGATACTCGTGTTTCTGACAACCTGTAAACAGGTGACAAACTTTATTTTTGTTTTTTATTTTCTTTAATCCTTCTAAATAAACAGATATAGAAAAGCTTAGGGGTTAAGCCATAACTCATCCTTCCTGTTATTTGTGCAAAAGAGGCCTGAAGTATATCCTTTCCTGACTTTTTTTGCACAAGTACTGTCTCTATAAGTGTAAATTTTGCTTCGCCATACTTCAAAAGAAGCTTGAAATACTTCTTCCTTTCTCACAGTTTCTCTCTGTACAATGAGGATGGGCGCTGTTGAAGGTTTTGCAAGTGCCCCCATGCACAGTATGGCACTAACCAATTCAGACCTCATTTCTGTCTGGTTCTAAGTTTATTACTTTTGTAGGTCAAGTTTGTCTTCGATACATTCAGTAAACTACGACCTGGTGTCCCTCTAAAGCATTTGCATGGTGGGATGACTCAGACTCGGCGTGCTCTAACTTGCATGATGTTTGCTGAAGCAATAGCCTCGGTTCTCTTCTGCACTGACGTGGCATCTAGAGGGCTCGACTTTCCTGCTGTTGATTGGGTTGTACAGGTACATTAAGTTGTGTTTTTCCTACCATATTTATTTTGGTCATGTTTGAATAATTCTAGTCTATAATTGTATGGTTTCTGTGTTGTAGTAGCCTAAACTAGTAAGGGTCTTGTAGTGACCAAGAAGTTAAATACGGTACCGATTTGTAGAAACATAGTGCTGATAGTATTAGTGTTTTAAACTTAAATTGTATTAGTGTTGCTGCTGTTTCTGTTATTGTTGTTTGCTCCTGTATCATACTTTTAGGTTGACATACTATGCAACTTTTATTCTTTATTGCTTGGCACGAAACATATCTCTCAAAGGTTTGACATACTATGCAACTTTTATAATTTATTGCTTGGCACAAAACATATCTCTCAACTTCAATTGGTGATAGGTGGGAAGAAAATTTCACATAAAGTTTGGAAGGTCACTTGTGATGTAATTGGGATTTGGGACTAACTTAATTTGGACTATTTCAGGTGGATTGCCCAGAAGATGTAGAGACATACATACATAGAGTTGGGCGCACAGCCCGTTTCACAAATGAGGGTAGATCTGTCCTTTTCCTCTCTCCATCTGAAATTAAAATGTTGGAAAAGCTACAAGGGGCTGAACCTAGAATTCCTATCAAGTCCATCAAGGTAATTTCAAATTGGAATTCTGGTCGTACAGAAAAAGAAAAAGAAAAAGAAAGAACTGAATACTTAGTGCAAACTTTTTGTGGTTTTGACATAGCAGTCATCTCTTTGGCACAGTTATTACTCAACATGTCTTGTATTTTACAGGTACCGTTTACAAATTACATCTGTGTTCAACTTGAGAACTTATGTCCACTTGAGTATTTAGATTACTTAGAAAAAGGATAGAGAACCTACTTTTTTTCAATGCTCTTTGTACATTTTAATTCCTATGAAGAAGAATCAATATCAAAGGTCGTCACACCAACTATAGTTTCGAATACAAGCTCATTTTTTCATAAATATAGAGCCAGCAAAACTTTTTCCTTCACTTTGCAAGTGTCTGCCAGACTAATTAATTCATTTGAAAAATGGGTTCAACTTTTTCCTTTTTCCAACATGGTCCTTAATTAATTTGGTGTTTCTAGGCTGGATACAAATAATAAACACATGGTACAATTTTCAAATATACTGGCGCATAAATGAGTTAGAAAGTGACCTTGTGTACAATGCATGGTGCTGTTCATTACTTATACAAAAGAAACTGCTTTTTGCAGCCTAACAATGACATATTGGAACAAGTATCGCGTCGCCTAGCTTCTGTGTTAGTTCAGTACCCTGATATGCAGCATACTGCAAAAAGGGCATTTGTGACCTATGTCAAGTCCATCAAGGCCAAGAAAGACAGAGAAATATTTGACGTGACCAAGTTGCCCTTGGAGGACTTTGCCAAGTCTCTAGGTCTACCAGTGACGCCGAAACTGCGGTTTCTTAACCGGAATGGGAAACCAGGGTCTTTCTCAGCATCAATGAATGATATGGAAGAAGATATGGGAGATGGTGATGTCCATAATAGCTCAGACGAAGAGTCAGAAGATGATGTTATTGTAGCCAAAGGGTAAGTAATTGTTATTGTCGTTTTGTTGTAATACACTCTTGAAATGATACAAGTATTATATTGATTACAATCCCTCCATTTCTCCCCACTTAAAAAGCCCAACAAGTTCGCATAACAAGCTCCAATGAAGTGAAGTCGTGGTAATATTTTTAATATTTTAAAAGATGGCATTACTCTAATCAAAATGTCGGTTTGTTTGTGGATATTGTAGTCTTTACACCTCCCTGCAGAAGGAACAATTTTTATATAGCTGACACATACTGTGTGTAAAATTTTCTTTGATAGGCTGGAAGAAACAAAGAGAAAACAAATACTTAACCTCACAGAGGATTTTGAAGATGACATTCTTATTCCAAAAGAATCTAATGGAGAATTGCCTGAGAAAAAAGATACTGAGTACGTCTCTTCTTTATACAATTTGTTTGCCTCCATATTTTTATTGAATGGTTTAAGCTCTGTATTAATTAGTACAGTTTGTTTTAAAACTTAAATTGGATAATATTACCATACTTAATATCCATGTCAGCTAATAAGAAATAAAAAAAATGAAAATGTATCTTGATATTTGACAATTGTAATGTTGATGACCTAAACCAGAAAGAAGTGAGAACAACAGATCTGCCGTGCTCAATATTTCTTGACTGATGGTTTGGACAGGCATTTAACTGTTAAACAATTCCATTGCTGAACCAACCTGTTCCATTCCGACCTAAACAGTTGGATTAGATAATTCAATAGTATATTACATTATATGTTACATCATAAAGTTCATTCAAGTATTAATATTTTATGGAAATATTATACATACTAGTCGTACGCGCTCGCGCTCCTCGCGAAAAAGTTAAATTTTAAACTTCCGTATTACAATAATAAAATTATAATAAACCGTTTAATTAATATAAAAAAAGAAAAGCAATGGCAAATTTTTTTTTGAAAATGCTACAGTGTTGTTGTTCATGAGCACTGTCGCTAAGATGTTCGGCCTTTATATATGTAGATTTCTATTTTCTAGTATTTCATGATTTTTGGGTTTTGTTAGGGAGCATTTTTTGTTTGGGACTAAAGGCTTTGTTGTTGTTCTCTATTTCCAAGTTGCCTGTTCCTATGTGTATTCAGAGAAAAAAAAATGGATACAAAAATTTGTCCATTAACCAGTATGTTGCTAAATCTCCATTTTTATACCTTTTGCCTGCAGTAAATTAGATATACTGTAGATTTTTACAGATCAATGAAATGAAATGCTTTTGTATTTGATTTTCCCTCTCTTTTTCACTGCTCTTTTACTCAACAGTATATCAATGCAGACATAAGAACATAATGTAAATGCAAGTTTTTGGGAAAATAAGGAAAAAATCAATCCTGACTCTAGTTTGATCTGATATCTTTTAGGTTACCCACTAGGATTTCAAAAAAGAAGAAGCTGAAGATAAACCCACTCAAGCCAGCTGGTACAAGGGTCAAGTTTGATGATGACCTTAACATTCTTCCACCTCTTGCTTCCATTGCTGAGATCGATACCGGGGAAAGTGTGGTTGACCGCAGTAAATGTTAGTCTCTTTCTAGCCTGCTTTTCTCTGTAGTCCAGATTATGGAAAATTCTGCTAATACTAGAAGGAAATGTCCGGTGCAGTTATTATGATAAAACAGTTACTGTTGGCTGATGTTATTTTCTACTAGTAAACTACTTGCATGCCCAGAACAAAATCAGCTGAAGATGAACTTGCAGAACCAAAATCTAAATGTTCCTCCTGATAGTAAAGTTAAGCTATATATTTTCTTCATTTCTTTTGTTCTGAGAAAAGAACCCAAACAGCGATGTTGTCTTTCATTACTAAAGCTCTTACAAAATATCAGTTTAGTATATCAGGAGTATACTATTAAAAGAAACAAAAGCAGACGACGTGTAAAAAGAACCCCATTACCAACTTCACATTAGAACTACCCATTCCAGTTTATCCAACAATCTAAAGTAATTTTTGTCTGTTGCACACCATTACAAATTTAAATAGTTGTTCATAAGACTCCAATATAACTGGCTGATATGAAACCAAGTTTCCAGTACAGTACACTATTCCAGTAGAGTGCAGGTACTAAAATCCAAGAATCATAAAGACTTGTAGATACTCTGGTGGAACTGATGGCATCTGCTACAAAGCAGTACCTCCAAAGTGGTGTGCCACGTTTACAAGAATCCAATTCTAACTTTTGAAAGGTTCAATTACAATGATTGTTCTATTGTTATGTTTTTAACAGTGGAGAAGAGGTATGCGAAGTTAAGAGAGGAAATGAAAGAGCAAGACAAAGAGGATAAAATTCTACAACGGCAGATGAGACGTGAGAAGAGAAAGAAGCAGAAGATGAAGCTCAAGAAATGGAGAGGAGATGCTGAAGAGGCGATTGGATCAGATGAAGACGTGTCAGATGATGAGGCTGAGAAAACCAGGTCGAAAAAATCAAAGGTGTATTTCAATAATGACAGTGAAGAGTTAGCTGAGAAGGCTGAGAGTGTTGTGGATGCTGATAGAATTAGTTTAGCCGAGCAAGAGGCATTAGCTCTTAAATTATTGAGCTCCATGCATTAGATTGCACTTCCAGAAGGAAGCAAAATTTTTGTTCTGTTCTAGATGTATTTAATTTGTTACTCTTGTGTCCTTGAATTTTGGGCTTGTATGAAACATATATATATGTTTATACAAGCCATATTACACATTAAATTATTCTTTCCTAATACGTATCATAAAAAACTTTAGCCAAAACCAATTGTCATTCTAGAACTAAAAACAGTACATGGTTTAGCCAATTTGAAACTCACATTATGTTTATCTGCTGCCCAAGGTTAAAGGGAAAATAAAGGAAAGAAAAGAGCCAACAAAAGTCTTTTCTTTTGGTTTTGTGACACCATGAAAAACTTTGTTCGGCCACATCACAACTAGAGGTGGCAAATCGGACGGGTCGGGCGGGTTCGGGTCGGGCGAGTCGGGTCAGTTTGACTTCAAAAGATTATCGGGTCACGGGTCGGGTCGGGTCGGGTCATCATGCGTTGATATTTGTCGGGTTTCAGGTCTTTCGAGTTCGAATCGGGTCGGATTTCAATTATCTCGTTTCGGGTATTTTCGGGTTTCGGGTCTTTCGGGTCGGGTCAGTTTGTCTTCAAAAGATTATCGGGTCACGGGTCTGATCAGGTCGGGCCGGTTGGGTCTCGGGTAATCATGCGTTGATATTTGTCATGCGTCATGCGGCTTGCGTCATGCGTCATTGACGCAACGGCGGAGAGACGTCATGCAGTGTGCAGTGTAGTAGTGGTGTCATGCAGATTGTAGGAGCGGTGCAGCGTCACACGACTTGCAGCGACGGAGTTCATTTTAGTCAAGACATGTACAAGTACAATATTAATTGATAGGTTGATATCAGTTTGATAAGGCCAAATATTCAAACCAGAGTTTATTCAAATATTCGGATCGGCGGGTAATGTGATCTCGGGTCATTTCGAGTTTCGGGTCATGTCGGTCCGGGTCTGGTCGGGTACCGGTCATCTAATCTCGGGTCTTTTCGAGTTTCGGGTCATATCAAATCAGGTCGGGTCGAATATCGGGTCATCTGCTGCCAGGTCTTTTCGGGTTTCGGGTCATATCAAATCAGGTCGGGTCGGATATCGGATCATCCGCTGTCGGGTCTTTTTGGGTTTTGGGTCATATCAAATCAGGTCGGGTCAGATATCGGGTTATCTATTGTCGGGTCATTTTCGGATTTCGGGTCATATCGGACTAATCCGGATCAGGCAGGTTTGTCGGGTCGGATCGGGTTCTGCCACCTCTAATCACAACAACGTACGTTTGGAACCAAATTTGCTGCTCTTATAATTCCTTCTATTTTTTGCTTGTTTCGATCTGAATCGTTTAAAACGCATCTAATGATTAAAGTATCTGCCTCTTGAATCAAATCACAATCTTTTGTGGTGATCGATTGATCCGTGACGGTCGGATCGAGCCGAGCAAGATCCTGCTCGTCTCAAATACGAACAGCAAATTCGGATCCTGTACAACGACGTTCCTTCGGCTTTTTAACAAGAAAAAAAAATGCAAACGTGCTGCATGGACCAATGGCAGGATAGCGTATATTATGCAAACGTCCTGTCATAGCTAATTTAGACGGTGGATTTAAATTTGCAGGAAAGCGTATATTATTGTATTATTAATCTTGTGAGAGTCCGTCTGTCAGATGCACAATGGACCAATGGCAGTTTACTGCAATTACAAACTATGACAGCAGATATAAATCTCACAAATACAACGACGAAGATCTTGGACCATTGGTTACATATACAGAAATTCTAAAATTTAGAATGTACAAGAACAATATGAGGTTAATAGATCGTAGGAATTGTCAATATTACATATAAAACAATACTATATATAAAATTTGTTCAATGTCGACATATTCAATTTTCTGACATTTCAACACGTCATTTTGCTATTTAATTTACATCATACGTATGTCTAAATTATCAGACACGTGATACATTATTAATGAGACACGTCATTAATGTTCACATCTTTTTCATTTCATATAAATCATGCTTTCAAAAAACTTAGAAAGATGTATGATATTTATTATTAAGTAACTTTAATTTTAATGTAAAAATATTATTTAACAAAAAAATTAAAATTAATATAATTGTACAATTCATTTTTTAATACAAAAAGTTCCATTTAAAAAAAACAATATACGGCGGCACACCACAATACAATTTCTAATATAATAAAAGCTACAGTACGGAGAGAACCATCATCAACAGCAAGCCAGGCCAGACCTGACTGGTATTTATAATCATACGAATTATAGATCCTAGTATTAACCGAGATATATGTACTTGACGCCATTAAGACAATCAGTACATTAGCCAAATATTTAATTTTTATCTTTTAAATAAAAAACCTCTAACGCTAATCGTTAACAATCGCTCTCAGTAAGATTTTGAAATAGGGTCAGATGCCCACAAATCCATGATAATAATACTTTACAGAGATCTGAATTAGAAGAAAAAAAGTTTAGGAAAAAACAAGAAATCTGACAAACAAATTCTCCAGTTGCTGTATCTAATAAGCTATAGGAGAATAACAATAAATCCCAACAAACTCCAAACTATCTTCCACGACAATAACAAAGGTATACAACTTATAAACTCCAAACTCCAAACATAATAATACTATGATAATTTGATTAAATAGATCTCTCTCTCAAAACTGGAACTGAATGAATTAATCTTTCACCTCCCAAATTTAACATGTAGCCTCCCAAGAATGAAGAATAAGCTCCATATTCTAGGCTCAAAATTGAACATTACTGCAAAGAGAACCAGCAATTACTTGAACAAATTCAAAATACCAGAAAAGGACCACCACAACTATTTTTTTTTCTTTTCCTTTCATTTCTTGACTCGCATTACGGTCTCCCGTTTTGCCTCGTGTTAAACCCATTAAGGGGTCATTTGTCAAGGCTATAGATTTTTAACACTTAAAAAAGGCTGGAAAGGTAAATAGATATGCTAAGTGTTCCTTCTGATAGATTCTTTTTTGTTGAAATAACTAAATTAGCATTATACCTGTTGTTGTGGCTGCTGTTGAGCTTGTTGGTAATTCCCATATCCAGGATAACCCCCATAAGCAAACATATTTGCGTTTTGCTGGGCTTGAGGGGCATATCCATAGTTTTCATAACCCTGTCCATACCCATAATAGCCAGCATTCCATTGGTTAGGATCTTGTTGTTGCTGAAAATCAAACAAAAACCTAGATTAGAAATTGAAAACTAAACTCCTAATGTAAAGGAGGTAACAATAAGATAGCATTTGCTGGCTATCATGTGAACATAGCAAATGGAAATCCTTCACTAAAATACACTGCAACTTTATATAAACAGAAAAAAAGAGCACTTCCATCTACTAAATATGCTATGACATATCCAGAATAGAAAAAAAAAAACATACCTGCTTGTTGGATGGAGAACGGCCCCAAGAAAGCCTAACACTTTGTCCAGCCACCATGGTACCATTTAGGGAACTCAATGCCGCCTCCGCTGAAGGCCTTTACAATATGTTATAAATTAATCAGATTTGAGTTTAAATATGGCTGCTTCTGCTGAAGCCTGTATTCATTGTACTTATTACATACAGAGGACAAGCAACACTAGAATATGCAAATAACGTTTCCGAGGTGATAATGACAAAACGAGAAAGCAAATTGACAAATACCTGGATGAAAATTGGACAAAAGCACAACGCTTTCCAACAGGGATCTTGACATAGACGATCTCACCATAGGGACCAAATGCTTGCCTCAAGCTATCCTCAGTCACACTTGACCCATCTATTCCTCCTACGAATATCTGCACCGAGGAAATAATAATTTAGAGAAAAATAGGAATATTTGTATCCTAGACTACCAACCTATTGTAGAATAGGCTTTTTCCACTATTTTGCACAGATATCCTTTTAACTATATATCAGTAATCTTGATCCCAAATCCAGATTGTTAACTAGATCCTTGTGTAGAACCAGGCGATCGTTAACAAATTTGAGCTAAAAGAAAGGATTAATAACCAATAGAACCAAATGGTGATCATCAATTAATGGAAGTAGCTTTCATTCAAAAAGAACACCAAAAATATATTGACTTACTGTAGTATTGTTAGGATCACTGTCAGAATCTTGTGTGCCTTGATAACCACCTACAATTAAAAAAATTATTTAATAAAGAATCAACTTTACTCTGTAGAGATATTAACAGTGTTGACTTCTGCATTTGTGCCAGTTTGGTAAATCAATATTTTTCTGTCGATTTACTGTTTTTAAGATTTCTGCTGGGCCTCTCCTCTATTTAGACCCACAGAACAAATGTAACAAACAGTTTAACTAACATAGGAAGCCTATCCCACAAGAATTACTTCATGTGCAACGAAAGTGGCTTTATAGCAATATCAGATTGTAACACTTGATTGAGAGTGAGAGAATACATACTGTTAGCAAATTGCTGAGACCCAAAACCCTTTTTGTTGGCTGCAGCTCCAATCCGCATAGGCCTAGTAGAGCAATATTCCCCATTCATCTCTGTCATGGCACGCTGTTGTTCATTCGGGTCTCCAAATTTAACGAAGCCATATCCTTTAGACCGCCCAGTGAGCTTGTCCATCACAACCTTTGCCCCCCTAACTGACTGGTATCGTTCCTTGAATGTATCCTACATTGGCAAGCCAGAACAACTAAGAATCATTTTTCCTTAAAAGGGTTCAAGTTTACATTATTATACTAAGGATTACAACTGAATTCAAATTTATGCAAAACTAATATATCAATCATTATTCAATAACAATTCATTATTTGTTTTAAAGTAACCTTGATTTTGTCCAGTTTTCCCCAACATACCATAAAATTAAGAAACAAATTTGGAGATAAAGTTACCAAACCTGCAACATTTGTATTCTATAAAAACAAAACATCCAAATAGTCTCTCGTAAAAGCAAGTTCTAAATAGCGCCGATATAGCGGAAATAGTGAAAATTTTGGCTTGGGCGCAAGATATTTCTTAAACAACACCGATATAACGGATATAACGGATATAGCGGATATAGCGGATACAGTGGTAAGATTTTTAAATGTTAATTGTTTTGACTTTTGAAATAAGCATATTTTTTTTGTCAAATTATCGTGGCAGTTATTATGCTCTTGTGCATCAGTGTATTGTATTTGACAGTTATTTATACTCGCGTAAGTTATATTAGTAATTTTAACCGCTATATCGCCGCTATATCGTCGCTATACCGCTAAACGCTAAATGACTCCTACACCACTTTTTAAAACCTTGCGTAAAAGTTAAAAGATAGTAAAAAGTAAACACCTCAAGCATAGAATCGGTGACCTCAGCACCGAGGTCACCAACAAAAATGGTGTGCTCGTCACCATTGCTGTCACCAGAATGCCCACGCCTCTCGCCAGATCCAGAAGAGGCCCAATTAAGACGGTACACCTGGCTGGCATTCGGCATTGTCTGGCCTGTGTATTGCTGGATGACCCGCTCTGCGGTGGCACGTGTGGCAAACTCCACAAAGCCATAACCCTCTGACTGACCGGTCTGCTTGTTTTTTATAATTTTAATGCTCTTAACCTGAACAGTGATTACACAAAAGGATATTTCCCATCAGTGAAATTATTATACATAAAATAGACTTATAACAAGCATAAATAGGATCAGTAAATAATACAAATGGTCTCTCAAAGTCTATACTACAAACAAATACCATCAACAAATTCATTAATACTACGAAAGTACCTCTCCAGTACCAGCGAAGCACCCGAACAAATAGTTTTCGTCCATCCAGTACTGTAGATCTCCGATCCAGAGAGATCGGATCTCGCCTGACGCTCCGTTGAGTTGACCTCCCTGTTGCTGGTTGTAGAGCTGCTGTTGCGGCGCCGCCATCTGCGGAGCTTGAGCGGCTTGTTGACCCCAGGCGGGTTGAGGCTGGTAGTAAGTAGGCATAGGTTGATGCATCATGATCGGAGAGAAACCTAACTTTGGATACTTTTTTGGGGAGGATAGAATTGGCAGAGGTAAAGAAACCCTAACCTAGATTATGAAGGAAGGAAACTAGGAGGTAAACCCTAGCCCCAGATGAGAGAGAGAGAGAGATTTCGATGGTGAAGATATTTTTAGTATGAACAGAGAGTATCTTTTGCGTATTTGCCCCTCAAAACTTTATTACTTTTTAATATAAGACCACTAATCCAGTATGCACAATTTAAGTTGGTATTTGCATGTAATTCTATGTTTAGCTGTCGTTCTCATTCGTTTTTCAACCACGTGGGGAGTTTAAAATTTTAAATCAGGGTTTGGTTTTTTAAATAGTCCTAAAATATTATGTGAAAACACGACGATCGCTAAAGTTGCATTATTTTTGCAACAGCAGTATAAGTCACTCGAGTAAAGTTATAGTATTTTTAGAAATACCAAAAAAATTTGTGCTTTTAACTCAAATATATTTTAAAAAAATTATTTTGTGAAAATCTCGATGCAAGAAATGAATGATTCAGATTTGATTCAGGAGTATGATATTATAAAATTTAGCTTGCACGAATCTCGATGCAAATCAAAGACTGAGATTTATCGCGCAGCACGCACATTGTTTATGCTGCACGGTATAAGAACTGGTTTGAACCCAAACGGACTACTTTAACAACGATCAATGCCCGTGTGATCGTGTCCTATAATCCCCACATTTGGATGGTCTGAAATATTAACATGTAATAGTTCCATTGGTGAACATTTGAAATATATACATCCTTGGGTTTTCGCACAAAAATTGACTTCATTGCATTAGAAAATGTTTTTTTCTTTTGTAACAATTTATTAGTATTACTACCGAATATAAATCTGTGAACGATTAAAAAATATCTTGCCTAACGATTATATTACTTTCTTGACATAGCTTCACCCATGCTAACAATTATTTAATTTTTTTTTAAATAAGTGGAATACTTCCATCACTTTTTTTTCATTAAAAGAAAAATGAAGTACAAAACTAAGTTTCTAAACACATCAGAAATTATATATCTTTCTAACTCACACTCTCTCCCTCCAGCGTACCAGTCATATTCATACCGATACCCTTCCCTATTATTTATCTTCTATCTCTATCTATATAAGCCTAATCGCCAGAAAACTAACAAAGAGCCTATCACTACTAGCAGTATACTATTACGCAAGCAGTTGAAATTCAACTTACCATACATCTCCCTAACCCAGCCCATACCAATGATGCCATCAAAGCCCTGATTCAGCATTGTCCCGTCCCATTTATTACAAACACAAATAAAGCAAAAATGATATAACATATCATGCAATCTTCATCGACCCTGTATCTTTATACAGCTCCAAATCAAATTTTTCTCCGTGTGTCCTTCCATGCTTCATCCTGCACCAGTCTCCCATCATTGTCTCTTCTTGCATCATGCTCCCTTCTTCCAGGTGCAATCTCCCATTGTTGTTTTTGCATTATCCATTGTTTAACTCTCTGTTGGATCTTCTCCTTCATAGCTCCTAACCAATACAACACATTTTGTTTAATTCTCACACACACATTAGACGTAGTAGATGGATGTTTGTTATTGAAGCAACATTCATTTCTTTCTAGCCATCATACCCACATAACAGCAGATATAATTATCTCCCATAATCCCCTTTATAGACCCTCAATTATGTCATATAGATCAGAAATATTTGTTGGCCTTTTGTAATTTGTTTCTAATGCCCAAGCCCACACCCTCTGAATCTTGTGACAATAAAAAAACAAATGCTCTATTGTTTCAACTTGAGAGCAGTACAAACAAGATATGTCCCCATGTCACCCTTTTGTTTTTAAATTCACCCTCACCAGGATTTTTGTTTATATACTAACCAGACAAAAATCTTTATTTTCAAAGGTATGTCTAATTCCCAATTTACCCCCTCATTCCCTCTGGTTAACACCCCTCTCCATTAACCACAAGTATATATCCTTGGTTTTGACTCTTGCAGAACTTCTTCCTTGCCATACTGCCCTGTCTGTCCCTGGCCCTTTGGGCCCAAGTTGAGCTATTTTAGCTTGTAGCTGCAAGAATTGGTGGCATTGATTGATATAGAGGTTTCTTCTGAATTGAATTCCTCCTATTCTACTCTGAAAAATCTGTTGCACGGTCAGCTTATCCTCTGTTGCTATTACAAATATACTATGAAACTCTATGCTAAGTGGGATATCACCACACCATTTGTCAAGCCAGAATAGCGTCCCTTCTCCATTGTTGACAATCATGTGCCTATTGATTAGTATGATATGTTCCATTTTTTTAAATTCTGCCAGAATACTGACCACCTTTGTTTGTTCTGTATCTTATTATATCTTGCTAATAGTATTTGTTTCCAATAGTCTATACATATTGGGTCATGAAGCCTCCATACCCATCTACACAATAATGATTGGTTCATTTCTTTCAAACTAATAATACCCAAACCCCCCCCCCCCCCCAATACTATTTTGGCCTACACACCTATTTCCAACTGACTAAGTGTATTTTCTTTTTTTTCTCCCGAGTCCCAAAGAAAATTACATCTAATTCTATCCAATTTTTTCAACACATTTGCTGGTATAAAATGAAAGCTCATTAAGTACAAAGGTAAGAAAGTAAGGACACTATTTATCAATATCACCTTGCCCCCCCCCCCCCCTCCCCCCCATTGACATCAATTTCCCCATCCACCCTTGCAATTTTTGTTGAATTCTTTCAATAATTGGGTCCCAATCTTTTTCTTTTGTTTTTCTCCAATGAAGGGGTATTCCTAGGTATTTTAAAGGCCATGCTGCCTTCTTACATCCAAAAATTTGGGTCAACTTACTAATTTTTGCATCATCTAAATTTATTGGGAGCATTTCACATTTGTCATAATTGACCTTCATCCCAGATAGTGCCTCATACCCTATAAACATCCATTTTACTATTTCAAGCATTTGTTCATTTGCTTGACAAAGTAAAATTATATCGTCAGCATATTGCAAATTTACAATTTGTTTTCCATTTGTCAAGATTGGTCCTAGACCTCTTATTAACCATTCATCTTGTGTTCTTTTAACAATTTGATTGAAAACATCAGCTAATAAATTGAATAGAATTGGTGAAAGGGGATCCCCTTGTTTTAATCCCCTTTTAGATTCAAAAAAACCAGTGAGTTCCTCATTGATGTTAATGCACACTGCCCCACCCTGCAATAAGTTCCTAATCCATTGTATCCATAATATAGGGAACCCCCTTGCTTTTAACATCTCACATATTAATTGCCAACTTACCCTATCATAGGCTTTCTCAAAATCGATTTTTAATACAATCCCTCTTTCTTTCATACTTTGTGTATGATGCATTATCTCCCCAGCACACACTACATTATCTAAAATATATTTGTTTTTTAGAAATGCAGCTTGTGAATAATCAAGTAATTGGTTAACCACAAGTTCTAACCTATTTGTTATGACCTTGGTTATGATTTTATACACACAATTTATAAGAGATATAAGCCTAAACAATTTGATCTCATTTGCATTAGGCACCTTTGGTATCAAGCATATCATAGCTTTATTGATTTTGACTATATTCAGATCATTTCTATAAAATCTATCAAACATCTTTATGATATCTATCTTTACCACATTCCAATATCTTTGATAAAAGACAAAAGTCATGCCATCAGGCCCAGATGCTTTATCAGCATCACTAGAGAACACTGCTTCCTTGATTTCATTTTCAGTGAATGATTTGATTGAGAGGTCCCCTTGATGAGAATTTATTTTATCTTCAGGTTTCCAAAAATCTTGATCAAGGGTTACATGTGTCTCCCCTGGTACTCCAAATAGATTCTTATAAAAGTTAGTTGCATGTTTTTTAGTTTGTTCTGCATCAGTTACCAGTCTATTATTTATTCTCAGATTGTTTATCCTCTGCCTAATTTTTCTATTTGATGCACATATGTGGAAATATCTTGTATTTCTATTCCCCTGCAATGGCCATTTAATCTTTGCTCTAGTGTACCAATATAGTTCCTCTTCATCATATATTATGTCAAGATCATGGGTTACTTTCAATAGTTCTAATTGTTCCTCATCAGTTAGCTCCTTTTTTTCTTGAGTTTTACTAATTTCATCTATCTTTTGTAAGTAATGTTGCTTTCTTCTATGTATTTCCCCATAATAATTTTTAACCCATCCTCTATTTTTTCTCTCATATATTTCATTTTAATTGTCCACATGTGAGCTATTTCTCCATCCCCTTGTATAGACTACCATCATGTGGTAATAAACTCATCAAACCCATCTACCTTTGCCCATAAGGGATCATACCTAAATATTGAACTACACCTATGCTCCTGTATGTAATCAGATAGCAATAAAGGAAGTGATCAGATCTGTATCTGGGTAAGGTCTTCACCTCTAGTCTTGGAAATTTATTATCCCATGCCTCATTAAACAAAATCCTATCTAATAGTGTCGTGCATGAGTTTTGTCTCATGTTAGACCAAGTAAAATTTCTATCTTGTAACATGTAACCTTAACCCACAATCTGAGATAAAAGAATTAAACTAGAAGGCCTCTGACACATAAAAAATGTGATTATTCTTTTCATGTCTGTATCTAATGGTGTTAAAATCTCTCATTAGAGCCCATGCCTCCTTCCAGTGTTCTTTGAGAATTCTCATTTCATTAAAAAAACTTCTTTTCTTATTTCTCTGTGTTGGTCCATATGCCACTGTAACCCCTAATAGCTCACCCTTTAGCAAATCTTTTATTATTAGGGACACTGTATACTTCCCTATGTGTGATTTCTCTACAGTGTAGTTAGTTGATCTCACAGCCACACATAACCCCCTGCAGACCCTTTTGTTGGTGCAAATATCAGTTCATAATCATTTGGTAAGAAAGAATTCACGAATCTTTTGGACATTTTCTGTTTTTTTGTTTCTTGCAACCCTAGTATATCAATTTTGTTATTTCTAATTATATCCTTTAAAATTCTTCTTTTCACAGGTTTATTTAGTCCTCTGATGTTCCAGTTCAATATGATCATAAAGATGATAGACTCCCTACTTCTGCTATAATTTTATCTAGATATTTCTTTTTTGACATTTCTTTGTTGTTAAATCTGGCCCCTTTCCTTACTTTGTAATCCATCACCTCAAGTGCTTGTGAGAATTGTTTTCTAGCTCTTAAGAATTGAATTTTTTTTTATGCATTCTCCCATATAATCATCTAGTTTGAGACCAAAGCATCTAAATAAGTCTACTACATGTTCATCTGCTAATTCTGTAAATGGAAAAGATTCAGTTAGAGATTTACCAGTGCCTTTGTAGGCTGAGGCATCCATCTTTTTATCCTTCAGGCTGATAGCATTCTCAAGAGTGTTTGCTTTTGGGTGCAGCAGCTTCTGTCTCAGACTCTGTCTGATCATAGGTGGTAGCTGTGCTATAGGCATTGGATTATCTGGTATCAGCACCATTACCTCCTTCTGCATTATCTCCTCTTCCTTATCAGAGTTGTCTATATCCTCCAAGATCTGAAACTGGTTGTATTGTACAATTGGGTTTGGCTCAATTGTGTCCATCTTGGTCATGTCACTTATCTCTGCAGCCCTCACAAGGACCAATTGGTCATCTCTTTCCTCACTTTCCAACTCCCTCATTTCTACATCTTCTCCTTCATTGGAATTTAAATCTCATGCCCCTTAAGATGTTCCCCTAGCTCAAATGTGCTGAACCACTCTTGATTTTTTTTTTCTATTTTCTGTTCCTCTCCTTTTGTTCTTCAGCACATTTCTCTTTGCCTTTTTTTCATTTTTTTCATTGCTACATTCACTATCTCTTCCATGGGATCTTCTGTCTCCTCCTTATCTTCCCTTGCTTCCTTATCCCCATGCACCTGTTCTCCTTCATCATTATTATCACTATTGTTTTCAGTGAACTCCTCAAAATCTTCTTCCAAGTACCCATCCCGTTCCTCCTCCATACCATCTCTATCTGGTTGGTTCTCATCTATTTTTTTTATCCTAGTTTGTTTTAGATTGGTCCTTTGAGACCCATATTCTCTTTATCTTCACCCTATCCCCTATATTTCTTTCAAAAGGCTTGTCAAAAATAAACCTGACCTTAGCCCAACAATTATTTAAAATAACTGTATCTTATCTTCACAGATACATTTTTGCACATCTGCAAATGATGTTTAATAATTTCTTGCATAATCGTTATTATATAAATTTGATAAATCTCACGTCGACACCGAAGATAAACTAACTCCGCCCACCAAACTAGTTTTCAAGTAAACTATAAACATCTTACATGTCTCAATCTGGTTGATCTAATTTTAAGATATCTGAATTCATATATGCACTATTGGATGTAAAAAAAACTAAATTAAGTGCAACACCTACATATCATCATTTTTTTATTATTTTATAGGAAGCAAGAGTTAGCAACAAGATAAGTTCTGACTTAATATTCGAAAGAAGACAATTTTTATCACTAAATAACTATTGCTATAGAATTTCTAATGCAACTGTTATTTATTAAATAATTATTGTGTTAGGTCTTTATTTAAAAAAAGTTTATAAATGGTGATTAGCTCCAGATTTACAATACAATTAAACTGATTATACCATCACATAATTTTTTTATTAAACATATAACATATAAACATATTAAATAATTTTTATTACAAAATTGTCTCATTACAGTTAGTGTTGACCAAATGGGCGGGCACGGGTTGCACGGGTGGGACAAGTTAAACGGGGAGGTTGGGACGGGTTGAATGTTAGAATTAAGGTTGAGGCTTAAAGCACAAGACTAAGGTCAATTTAGAAGACAGAAGCGTTTTCAATTAACAATTTAAAATTAAAGCTTTTAAACCTTAATCATCTAGTCAAAATTTTAAGCAAGCAAGTTCTTAGAAGTAAAAGAGCAAATCACAAATCAACAAAGAGCAAAGTAATAAAGACAAGAGAGAGAGAGAGAGAGAGAGAGCGAAAGCAATCAAGAGAACAAAGAGAACACACTATGTAATGTGGTTCGGCCTATCAATCAAGTAGGCCTACATCCACGGGTCTCCCAAAACAAAATATTTTTTCCGGACCTATTTCACTATAAAAACGAGTATTTTTTACAAAGTACGGAGTCGGTCTTTGACTTTTTCTAAACAAACAAATCAATCTTCATCTCCTAGACCAATGTATATATGGAGCAACACCACACTACACAGTTAAAGCTCCGATTGACAAAACAATCTAGGACAAAAGGATGCACCTACTTGACAACACAAACGTGATTCACCAAATGCTAAAATCTAGCTAAGGATTTGTTCTCGGATTGACAATAAGACAATAGATACTATTCTAATGCTCTCTAGTTTAGGTAGCTGAGGAGAATTGAATTAGACTCTTTGTTGTGCTTAATTTGATGCTTGGAAGCTTGTGGAGGGGTGTTGATGTCCTGCTAGTTCGTCTCTACATCATTTATATTTCAAAGTTCTAGCAAGTTAAGATAGTTCATCATACACTTTTTCCAATAAGAAAAGTTCTTGCAACTAACTCCAAAGACCGAAGGTTCTTTTATGAATTTCAATTGGGCCATATTTCAAAATCAAGAACTAACAAGAATTTGGTGCTTAGCTAGGTCTGAACCTTTGGGCTCTGATACCAATTGTTAGAATTGGGGCTTAAGTGAATTTACTAAAGAAGGCTCAATTCAAAGGTCACGAATTAGTGAGGAAGTGTTTATAATTCAATTCAGATTTTCAAGACCTTAATCACCTAGCCAATTCAATTTAACAAGCAAATATAAGAGTAAATCACAAAATAGAGATAAAAAAGCTTAAAGAGAGAGAGATAGAGTGAAGAGAGAGCAATCAAGCGCAAAGTGACACGGTATGTAACGTGGTTCGGCATATCAAAAAAAACTTAGGCCTACATCCACGGGTCTCCCGGAATAAAACGTCTTTCGAGCCGTTACACTATAACCAAATGCTTTTACAAAGGGGCGGAGAGGATCTTTAGCTTCTTCCAACACAAGATAGATAATCTTCTTCTCCTAACTCGATGCAAGGGGAAACATCACTCTACACTGTAACAAAAGGTTCAATTGACTAAACAATTAAGGATATGGATGCACCACTTGACAACACAAAGATGGTGCACCAAAAGGCTAAAGAATAGCAATGTTTGATCTCAGATAGACAATAAGACAATATGTAGCTAGCTTAAGTGCTCTCAGGTTTAGGTAGCTTGAGGAAACTTGAAAGAGGCTCTCTATTATGCTCAATTGAAGATTGGAAGCTTTTCTAAAATGTTTGGATGACCTTCTAGGTCGAACTTGACATCTTTATATAGGCCGAGCACTTCTTTGGAGTCTTGATCTGTGAAGAATAGCCTCTAGCTTTACAACAAGATCCATAACGCCTGGAGAAGGCGTTATAACGCCTTAGACCTTTTCCCTTCTTACCTTTTTGTAGTTGACAACTGGGTCACAGAACTCCTAACTCGTTATAACACATGGATATGACGTTATAACGGATGGCCAGGCGTTGTGACGCCTTGCTGGAGCGTTACAGTAACACTTGCCTCGGACTTTTCCAGCAGTTTGGCCTTCTCTCTTCTCCAAAGGCGTTGTGACGCCTTGATAACCCGTTATAACGAGTTGCAGACTCGTTATAATGCCTGAGCAGGCATTATGGTAACGCATGGCTCAGTTTTGTGCCTTAAAGTCTTTCCTTGATGCTTAGACCATGTCTTGATTTGTCAAGGGCATGTATGAGCATGTTTGACATTGGGTTGTACCTGTTTTAACCTGCATCTCACCAAAACTCAATTGTGCAAGGTTAGTACTTTATGTATTTTGCAAATTGTCAAACAAGAGATGAGTTGATGAATTAATATCAAATTAATTCTAACAAACTTGTCTAGAGCATGTTTGAGCATATGCGACATCAATTTGTACCTGCTTTAATCTGCATCTTCACCAAAACTCATGTGCAAGATTAGTACTTATTTATTTTGCAAATTGTCAAACAAGAGATGAGTTTAATCAAACATTGAATTTGGGGTGATGACCCAAACCCGCCCATTGACCCGTCGGGTTGGGCAGGTCACAGGTTGAGACGAGTTGGGGTGAGTTAGGGTGAGTTGAGGCTGGCTGGGGGCAGGTTGGGGCGAGTTGGGACGGGTTGGGGGCGGGTTGAGGCGATTGGGATGGGTTAGAGCGGGTTGGGACAGGTTGGTGCTTCACCTACAAAATTGTTGTAAAAAATAATTTTTATTAGCATAGTTCATCATGTCATGCTATACTTGAATAATAAAATTACTCATGCAAGGATACAAGTTCACCATCACAATGCATCATTTAAGACATAAATGCATATGCACATAACTTAACAACGATATGCACATTTAACTCTTGCAAGCTCTTATCAAATATTTTATACTTTGTACTATACCTCTTTTTTACTGGTTCTATTCTAACTAAGCAATATTTGTTCTAACTCAGTATGGCAATCTCAACACACAACTAGATACGATAGAGTTCACACTACCAAAATAAAAAAATTATCTTAAAGAAGAGGATGAAGTAGCCATGACAAGAGGAGAAAAACACGACAAGGATCGTCAACGAGAGGAGAAAAACACGAAATCGGAGGTGGGCATGGATGATATGGCAAAGTCGACCATTTTCATGCCCCGCTGAAGGCATTGACGAGAGGCAGAGAAGTACACGAGCCTATCCGAATTTGTGTGTGTGTGATAGAGATAAGTAGATTATATCAACACCTCTAGCATATCAGATCTACTAGAGGTGTGGAGGCGGTCATGCGGGAAAGATAAGGAAAAGAAAAATCTGCTAGAGTAGTTGTGGAGGCGGTCAGAGGGGTAGAGGTGACCAGGCAGGAACATAGATAGAAGGAAGAGACGTGAATCGCTCAATTTAAAAGCTTGAATTGGAGATAGGGCAACGATTATTTTAAATTACCGTCTACGTAGGTGGAACTACGCTAAAGATTATTTAAAAGACGTTGTCTTAAATTTTAATTTTTTTTTGAAAAATAAGACAATGATTATTTTAAATAATCGTCGGCGTAGCTTCACCTACGCTAATAATTATTTAAAATAACTATTATCTTATCTTCACAGCTATATTTTTTGCACTTCTACTAACGATGTTTAATAATTTCTTGCATAATCGTTGTTTTAAAATTTGATAAATCTCATTTCTGTTATAGCGTAGTGTTGTTAATTAAGACACAAAATGGATAGCGTTTGAACTAGTCACTTCTCACGTCGACACCCAACCGGAACTAGTTTTCAAGTAAACTATAAACATCTTACATGTCTCAATCTGGTTGATCTAATTTTAAGATGTCTAAATTCATATATGAACTATTGGATGTATAAAAACTAAATTAAGTGGAACACCTACATATCATCATTTTTTTATTATTTTATAGGAAGCAAGAGTTAGCAACAAGATAAGTTCTGACTTAGAAACAAGATAATTTTTAAGATATTTGAATTCTGTATAAACCAATTAAATAAATATAGAAACCAAAAATACTAGAAAGAATTAAAAGTGGATTTATGTAAAATGCATTCTCTTTTTTTTCCTTTTTCTTTTTTTTTGCAAGAAACAATCCTAATGTTCGGATTATACTCACAACTAAAATATATTGACCAGATTATTCGAAACTGTGTATACAAAAATTGAGCAAGGAAAAAGAAAACCATTTTCCAAAACCTACTTGCACACATAATTTTCCCTTTTTGTGAAAACAATATATATCTGCATGTCAATTTCTAATACAAATTGGTACAATGGTGACATATTCAATATGCAAAATAACATAAGAATTGATTTCAGAGGAAATTTAAAATTGTTCAGGAATTGCCCACCAATAGAATAATGCCACGTCTGCTGGAAAACATTAAAAATATCATATATATAAAAACACGATCATCATGTACAATTTTTTTTTCAAAACGAAAATAATTAAATGTCAATTAAACCTTCGACGAAAAAAATGTGTTAAAATGCGAAGAAAGAAATTTGACGAAAATTCTCCAAATGACAGTTAATTAAGAAGCTTCTTGGTCTTAAAAAAATTTACAATTACAATAATAAGGCTGCAAGTCAACATATTGAAGCGTTTATGCATTACAAATTGTCGGCTTACAAATCGATAATTGAATTTAGATGAGAATAGAATTTAAAAAAAAAAATTCGTGGCATGGTCCTAGCAGTTTCTCAAATTGCCACGTATCTCTCCTTCTTATTAAGGAGTTTGGATGACAAAACACTCAAGAGTCCTGATTTAATGGTTTTTCGGCGGACCGTATAAGAGTCATCCGATCAAATTTCATCTGTAGTGCTTCTCAAGCAAATTTCGAACTTCAACATAACCGTTCTCAGGAAATACTTAACCACTGGGCCACTCATCCATTTTTGATATAATAACTTATGTATTATATATATATCCTTATAATACATATTTTTAATATAAAACTGTGATTTATTAATATGTATTAATATGCGAATGATTTTTCGTCTATATTATTTTCTCTGGTTGCTGTGCACGGATGCGATTACTAGTATAATATTTGTGAGCTTGTCAACTATATACATATGTCCTTGACAAGTTATGCAAAGTTTAGGGATTGGAGAACTACTCTTTTTGCTCCTAATGATCCTTCTATTATACACTTGAGGCCAAAGTATTGAACTATAAAAAAAAGATTCAAGCATATATATCTAATTTATATGAGATATTGAATTATTTTGGTACATATTTTTTAGAAATATCATTGCTATTAATGTATTGAGATTACTTTTTTTAAAGGAGATATATTGAGATTATTAATGTGGTTCCAATAATAGGGAAAGTTTTTCTCAAATTTAAACTTTTCGACTAAAAAATCAATTTAAACTTAAATCACCATCAAAATTCTTAAATTGTTTCAAGAGAGGCTAAATGTTTTTAAAAAGGGCTAATTTGATAAATGCCTCATGAAAGTAACTGAAAAAAATATATGGGACATTTATTTTATACTTGACATAATAGTTTTAAAACTACTAGTAAGATGCCAACGCGATGCAGTGAAATAAAGAATATTATAATATCTTTCGTATTTTTCATAATAAAATATATGCAAGATTTAATATCTAATGAACCAATTATGTTGATGTATAATTTTTTATATTTCCCATAAACTTTAAAGTGGGATTTAAAAAAATTAAAATTTGGTCAAGTTTCTTTTTAAAATGTTTATTTTTGAAAATATATGTTGGTTTATTGCTATATTTTTGCATGGTTATATATATTTGATTCCTGCTTTCAAAAATTACACAAAAGATCTTAAATAGCAAGATATATGTCAATAATAAATGCTACATAATATCTTGTCTCCATGATAAGATATTACATGCTCTTATTATGGTAGGAAATTGAAAGCCTAAAATTGAACGGTTGTAATCGAAAAATATGAAAATCTCACGCTCTGTATTGATTTGAGAGGTGAATAGAAGTTTGGAGTCAAAAACTCTAATCTACTTTTATTATTTTTAAAATTTAAAACTATGTATCGAAGTGAATTCACTATAAAGTTAGAGCATATTAGCAATATAAAAAGAAGAGAAAAAACTATTTAACGGCAAAAATAAGTTGTAATTGATATTTTTTTTGTATGAGTGAACTATCTTTCAGTACTATGTGATCAATGGTTAGTCACCTGCATTTACTGATAAAGACACGTCTATTTGCAAAACACACAATATATTTTAGTACCATTATTGAAGAATCCACGAATTTGAAGCGACCAGAGTTGAGCCTCCACTGGATGTTATATTTTTGGGTCAACTAACATCTTTATTTTAACATAATCATTGAAATATTTTCAAAATTTATACATCATTTTAATACAAAAAATAATTAACAGATCAATTTGCCTATAAGAAAAACGAATCATTCCTCTTTCAGGCATGCATAGGAGCAGCGGTGCCGTTTTAAATTGTACATGGCTTACGTTTGCATTTAGTAGTATTTGATTTATATCATATTCATTACATCATTTAAAATACCATACATAGATAAACAATGTTAGTTTGCTACTTTGTTATAAGGATATCACCAGCCACTCGAATTATTAGAGTTACATAATTGAAAAATAATAATAACAGTAGCGATTCAGACATGTCTCGCACGTCTACGGCCGAATTCGTATCCTCTGAAATGATAAGTCATTTCCCGACACTATAAAAAAAAGAGACACATTGTAACAAAAAGAGACACATTGTAACAGTACTATTTAGACAACCTTGATTTTTCGCTGTTAGACGGCAGGAATGTGAATTCTCTGCGGCTAGAGTATTGCTAAAACTCGCGGTATATCCGCCCGTGGATCCGACCCAACCTGCTCCGTGGTTCATATCTGACCCGATCCGTGGTAGGCGGATTCACAGATCTATGACGGGTCGGGTAGGCCAAAAATCTCTAGACCCGCCCAAACCCGTGCCCGATCCGCCCCAAGACCCGACCCGTTGACCCATGCAGAAATTAAAAGAAAAAAAGAAATTCGAAAAAAATATATATTAAAATAATGTGCAGAAATTTTTTTAAAAATTCAAAAATTCGAAAAAATTTCGAAAAAACTGACGAATCCTAACCCGACCCGTGCTTGACCCGCCCGGGTTTATCACGGGTCGGGTTGGGAGTTTTGGGTTCGGACCCGTAGAGACCCGCTCCGTTGGATCCGTAGACCCGTTGAACCCGTGGATCCGTGAATCCGTGAATCCGCGCAGGTCAAATCCACAAGTATCCGACCCGGTTCGTTTGTACAACACTATCTGCGGCTGAGGCAGTGATTCGGGGTCCACTCGCTCATGCGGTTCATCAATAAAAGGTCGATCTATGTCAAATTGTCAACCGCAAAAGCCAATCATGCTAATTGTTAAGTGTGAATTAACACGTAGCACTACAATGACAAGCTTAATTATATAATTCAAGAAAATTGGTTACATTAGACTTTATAAAGTATTGTCCTATTTTGGTATTTTCTTTATTTGACAGGACACTTGATGGTGTATAAATAAATACGTTCAATTATTGAATATTGTCCGTTAAACTTTAAAAAGATGGACAATAAAAATAATGAGTCACAGTGCCCGGATTTTAGTGGGTTATTATTATTGAATAACGATGACATATTTTATTATTGGATATTGTTATATTTTGGTATTTAATTTCTTTACTTGACAGCCCACTTGCAGTGAAAAATAGAATTTTAATTATATTTTAGTGAATTTTAGTGTATTTGTGTTCGAACTTGATTTCAAATTCAGTACCCGAATTTAGTTGTACCTGTGCTTAATTGGACCTCTAGATCCGCTACTAGATATAGCCTTCATTATTGCAACAATATAGCATACAGTTGAAATTAGTCCCAAAAATCAAAATATGATCCAAAGGACAAACAAAAAGTTAATTTTGAAATTAGAAAATACTACGTAGTTTAACTAAACAAATACACATATTTTATGAGCCAAATTCAATTTTGCGTATGCAACCCTAGTAATACATTTATGGGGCATAATAATAAGGACATATTCCAATTTTTTTTTAGTAAGATTGATTTCACGCTTCTAATTTTTGCCCTATGAAGATCTTCAGAGAAATTGAAAAATAAATGCTACATGGATCATAGGGTCGGTTTGGCACACAAAGAATATCGAAATAGAGCTCTATTTCGGCGTGAGAGGGTTGTCAAACGTATTTTGAAAGAATAGAATAGTGGTAAAATAGGCTATTCCGGTATACCACCATATAGATGGAATACCGGAATACATTGTTCCGTATGACTAACTAATTAAATTTGTAATGTAATTATCAATTTAATATATAATATATACTTTATTATTACTGTTAATATTATTATATTATCTTTATTACGAAAATAATATTAATAATTACTATTAATTCTAATTATTATTTTAATATTTTAAATAATGTGTATTATGATAATTTAAATTATTGTTATTATTATTAATATAATTATCATTATTATTTGATTATGTTGTATTATATTTATAATTAATAATATTTTAGTATATTATATATAATATAATTATTAATAATATTATTATATTATCTTTATTATTAAAATAATATTAATAATTACTATTAATTTTTTTTTATTATTATTATTTTAAAATAATGCATATTATATACTTTTTGTATTATTGTTATTATTATTACTATAATTAGCATTATTATTTTATTATGTTGTATTATATTTAATAATTAATAATATTTTAATGTACTATTTATTAATTAGTATTATTATATTATATTGTATCTTTACTTTATTAGTATTTTATTATTTTAAAATAGTAATAAAATTATAATTATTATTTTTTCTTATATTATAAATTTATAATCATTACTATTGTGTTATTATTTATTGTAGTTATTATTATTATTATTATTATTATTATCATCATCATCGTCAATTTTATTATTTTTATTTATTTTGAAACATAATGCATATTATTATTAATTTATTATATTATTTAGTTTATTATTGTTATCATTACTATATTATATCATAATCATTATTATTATCATAACTATCAATATTTCTACTATTCCAATTGACACTTGCCAAACGACAATTTTGCTCTTCAGAATAGTCAAGAATACCATTCTTCCAAAATCACACTATTCTATTTTTATTATTCTAATTCCACTCTTCTGATGCTATTCCTTGATTTGCCAAACGGATAGTGAATACTTTTATTGTGTTAAATACTTCTGCTACTTTGAAAATGCTAGGAGAATGTCTTGTTAGGATAAGTTCCAAGCTAGAGATATAGCCGTTAACTTAGTAATTAGGAATTCGTATTTTCTGGAATGGTCAGAAATTTTCAAGGAAGAATGGACAATTTTACTGAGTGGGCACTGTAGCAACGCAATAGCAATTACTGTGCGGATAGGTAAAAAACAACTCGAATTTTATGACGAAGGTGTCCAACTCGCTTGAATAACAACTCGGATAAACTCGCTTTGAATCAACTCGAGTCAAATCCAGCTCGAGTTGTCCAACTCGAATTCTATTCGAGTCGAGTTCGAGTCCGGTATGACTTACTCAGTGACTCGAAGACTCGGCTCGTATATGAGCCTTCCAAATTTAGTTAGCATATTGTCCAATTTAAACTATTTGGATCTTCTGAATTGAATTGCTATTTTGCTTAAGCTCAGGGTTTTGACTCGGATTCGGAATCGGAATCATTTGTTTGATCGCCGAATCGGAATCGGATGAATCGGTCGGAATCGGAAGAATCGGCTCGGTAACTCGGTATTTTTGGCAGAAGCCTCGTTTTGTAGGCAAAAAATAGAAAATATGATAAACATAAATAAAACTGCGATTTAAATGATTTATTAGCTTGTTTGGACTCTGATTCGCTTGTACTACTATGGCCTAGCGTGTTATGAATGAATTCGGTTCTCACCACGGGTCGTATGACTCGTTCCAAACTAAAAGTTCAAATTCAAATTATTGGTTTTTATTCTGTTATTTAACTGTTTTTAAATTAATTCAAAATCAGAAAATTATTATAATTATTTGAATTTAGCTGTATGAATTTAAATTGATTAAAATTATTTTATTTAAATGTTATTCTTATTTGCTTATTTGTGAAAATTTTGTTGTGTGAATTTAAATTGATTGAAATTTTTACGTGATTAAGCAGTTTAAATTTTCACGGATTTCACAGTAAAATACAAAAGAGTAAAAAACTAAAATGTAAAATGTAGAGGGGCCATCTGTAAAACTCGGTTGACTCAGCCAGGAATCGGCTGACTCGGCCAGGAATCGGTCGGAATCGGTTGACTCGGCACTGTTCATCCGAGTCATTGCGTAAAACTCGCACAGGCGTAGGAATCTAGTAAAACTCGACTCGGTCCCGACCGATTCCGAGTTGACTCGGCCGACTCGGATCGGAATCGGCCGAGTTTCAGAACCATGCTTAAGCTTATTACGAGTTGCTAGTTGAGCTGATATGCGAGTTGAGTTATTTGAGTTGCCGATTTGAGCTCAGTTGAGCTATTTGAGTTATTTAAACTATAAAAGAAACTTTTTAACTGAGCTGAATATGAGTTACGAGTTGGCTCGAGTAAAATTCGAGTTGAGTACGAGTTGGCATTTGAACTCGAATGAAACTTGTTTACTCGAGTTAGCTCAGCTCGAATAACTATCGAGTTGAGTTCAAATTGAGATCAGCTTACTCGAACTCGACTCGATGAACAACCTATCCCCATGAGAAGAATTTGGAAATGTGAAGAGCCTAGAGAGCATTAAAGAGGAGGAAGAGGATGGGCATTGGGAAATCGATATGGATTTGAAAATCAACTCCTACCTAATTTTTGTTTTCCCGATAGCCGTTAAGAATGGAAAAGTGCGATGAAATGGAGATACCAATTCGCAAATAATTCGGATTCTCTTGGAAAGTAGTAGCCGAACACCGTATTGACTGGTCATGTTTTATAACAAAATCAGTATCTTATGAAACCGACTTCTGTTATTTTTGAGGAAAATATGGTCCTATTTTTTCGATCGGACAGTTCGTATTCGATCTCACAGATAAATTTTATAATGATGCTGATCTCGTACATCACATCAGCACCGTCTGTTTTAATCGAACGGTCAGTGTTTGAAATAACATAATCCTATTTTTCTCAAAAATAACAGCAGATACAGACTCTATGAAACCAGCTTTCGCGTCGTACATATTATCCGATCTGTGTTGCATTGCATCCATATCGAGCCACAGAACTTCACCTGCATCATATCGTGGGCTGTTGATCCATGTGGGCGCAGCAGCGGATTCGAACCATCAAATGCGTGTTGTTCTACAACAAATAAGGTTCCTCTAATTTTGGGCCTTAGTTCGAGATCCACTCCAGAACAAGTTTTATCAGCCCTTGGGCAGTTAGGCTGGTATCATTGTGCAACTGATGGTTGTTTTACAATATTTCCAGTTTACAAAATATGTGATTTTATAGGGCACTGGACACTGTTCATCCGAGTCCTCGGGTAAAACTCGCACGGACGTGAGAATCGGATAAAACTCGGCTCGAACCCGGCCGATTCCGAGTTGACTCGGCCGACTCGGATCAGAATCGGCGAGTTTCAGAACCATGGATTTAACTGTTTTGTGTAATTTGATGACTCTCTAAAATTTGCATGCATTGCAACAAACATATTACATTTATCAAAAGAAATTCTTGGCAAGCGACCAAAATGATATATTAAAATATTAACTAGGCTAATATCAATTCAAGCTCTATGTTTCTGAATTAGCCAGGAGAGGCTGTTTGATGTCGTCCCACTTTTGCAACCTTTTCTTTGCCTCCTCAACCTAATTTATCCAATTTTTGCGTTTATAAAGAAACTTCAAGTTAGGAAGACAAAAAGAATATGGATTTTGTTTGGGTAATCTAATTGACCCGATATACATTTGATAGAAAATGATGGCTTGAGATAATTAGGTACCTCTTTGTTCCAATCAGTACGGAGAGTAATCCAAATGAGAATAATAGTTTGTATGATGTTGCCTATTAACATACCTCCCCACAAACCCTGCAATTATTTAGTACATTGCTTTAGGAAAAAAGTCCACAGCTTTTCTTCTCTAATTTATTCACAATTATCAGATGAACTTATATTTGCACTTAGCAATATATCTGATTCTAGTACCATGGGATTCTATACTACTGTCGGTGCATTATACATCAAATCAATTCTGGAACAATCATATTAAAACTAATATCCAGGAAATTTGTCCAGAAGTGCGTGCTAAGTGGCAAGCAATGTTTGTCACGGTTGCGTATTCATTTGTATTGTAATTGTATCTTTCTTCCTGATAACATGATTTTAGTTTGATGCTGGTATGCTACTCCGAAACTTACACTACTGTGGAGTTGGATAGTATACCAAAATCATGATGAGGTGTTCAGTTGTCTCGGTACGGATTGCTAATGTGGTAAATTTTGCTTTCTATTTCTTTCCCTGAAATGAAGGGGATCTCCCCAGTGTTAAGGGACCTTTGTATGTTACTTATATTGTCATTCCGATATTTATATTTGAACAAGGTAAGATATTTCTGTTAACAATGCAAATAGGTATATTGATACCAGCTTCATCTTACGCAAAGATATGGTATAAGTATGAAATGATTGATACATTAATACATAAGACATGGTGATACAGCTATCACAAACCATGGTGCAATTTAAGATGTTAACATACCTTTACTCCAAAGTCTAATTTAAACCCCAAGAAAATACCAAGAGGAAGTCCCACAAAGTAATAGCATGCAACATTTATGTATGCTATCAGGGCTTGCCATCCACTTCCCACAGCCACACCTTCAAATTTAAATTATATGTAAAAGTCCAAACAAGTCATCAAATTAGACAGGCGTGATAAAAATAGTCACTAATATAATTAAGGAGCCTGTATTACATCCTGGCATTTCATTTACATGGGCAGTGGTACCAAAATACTTTTAAAAAAGTCGAAAAATCAAGCCAATTGTTTAATTTAATATGAGCCCTCATTGTTAGTAAGCTACTGATAAAATCTGGTCTGAAGCAACTAATTCCTCAGTGATTTTTACTTGATATATTTCTTTATTAATTACAATTTTGTTCTTTATGCATATGTGCAAAAGTCTTTGAGCTTGCAATTAGTGGACAAACTCATGAAGTCTTTAATTAGTTAGTCATGTAGTTACTAGCTAGTTTACTAATATTAATACATGTTAACTGTAAATAGCTAGTTTGCTAGTCCTACAGCAGTAATGTCACGACCAACTTTTCTTATACTAGTTGCATATTGAAACTCTTTACCGGACAAAACTGGCTGAACACCACTGAGAGCAATGCTGATGGCAAGCAAGGGGCACAATTCAGAGACTGCATTTGCCACAGTCTCTCCTCCAGTGAAAATGTAGCTAATTTTATCCCTAAAAACCATTATGAGAACAGCAATAAACACTGCAATTATGGAGGATACAACAGTTGCTACTGTGGCTGAGAATGCTGCCGACCTTGCATTTCCTGCACCAAGCTCATTGCCAACTCGCACACTAGAAACGGCAAAATGAGAGTGAATGAGATAAAGGGGGGCAGGGGTTAAGTTTCCATGAATGATCAACTGTGTCAACCAAAAATGATTTCTTGCTATGTAATGCTTTAAACACTAAAGTGCTTGTTTGGTGGAAATTAGAACAAATTAGTCTAAACTGAAGAAAATTTGCTTCAATTGAACTTTTGCAAAGGAGCACTAATGAGGGTTAAATTGAAGCAATTTTGGATTGTCATATAGCACTTATTTCCCACACAGTTGTCATTGTGAATACTGAGTAGTGAGATGGAGAACTAACCTTGCAGCTGCATTGAACCCAACTGAGATCATGAACTCCCAGCCAATAATTGATGTGCTGCACCATCAAATAATTTCTAATGTTAAAACAACACAGATGGTAAATCCACAAGGAAAAGCCATCATGAGTACAACTGCCATCCACAAGAAACAGAATTTATGTTTTTTAAAAAGTTGAAAATAAGAGCTGACACTTCGTCTTGTAGTTAAGAGCAGGGCCTCGCGGGTTCGAAATCCGGCTGAGAGGATGTTAGGTTTCTAAAATTTGGTGTCTTTGACCCTATCTTCATCTCGAAAAAAAGAAAAAGGTTTGAAAAAAATCTTACCAAACAGTTAGTGCATCAAGAGACAATTGTGGATTCTCAAGCATCCCGGCCATAAGTACCAGTATCTGGAAGTACCATGTCTCGAGGCACAACATAACAGCCGATGCAGTTGAAAGCTTTAGGAAATCAGGCAAACCAGTAAAAGCCTGCCATGTGAACCCGGTCCATGTGGACTTGCATTTCGGGCTCCAAACAATGTACATAAACTGAGCCCCCACATAGGTCCACCAGCTCAGGCTGAGCACCAGAGAGGACCCCACAAGCCCGAATCCTAGCTTGAACACCACAACCCAACTAACCAATAAATGGAAAACAAAAGTGGCAACAAGAATATATGCGCTCGGTGCAACAATACTCTGAGCTTGTAGAAACTTCTGAATAGGGAAGTTTGCACAGTATGCGAAGATTTGAGGGATCAATCCATAAACATACAATGCAGCTGCTTTCGATATTTCTGGAGATTCACCGAGCAATCTCAGAATCGGCCCCGAGAGGACATATATGACTATCAAGGGTATGCCAGTTACCATTAGAATTACCATCGACCGTTGTAGGTACACTCCAAGCATATCATGTCTCTCTGCACCGAATGCCTGACCGCATAGTGTTTCTACGGCGCTCCCCATTCCTAGCTGTTGGAAGAGACATCAAATATTTTGTTAGTAGTATTTAAGTATAGACAAAATATATGAAAAACTAAATGTAGATGATGGTATTTAACCAAGCAAAAATATATGAAAATTTGTAGATGTTAGGGGAAGTTTCAGTATTTAATATTAAGAAGGTCATGGCCAGAAGTTTATTAGAACAATATTAGGTTAAGGGGCGGACCCATGAACTTGCCCGGGCTTAATTTTCAAAAAACGCGAAATTTTGTGTATTTTTAGTTAATTTTTTAGTGACAAATGAGTTTTTAATGATATTTCAATGGATTTTAGCGGGTTTGTGCCCGAGCTTAATCTCAACCTCAGTGCCCGAGCTTAATTGTGCCCGGACTTAAAAAATCTCCGAATCCGCCCCTGATTAGATAGCCAACTGAATGTATGCTATTGCCTACGGAGCATAAACAGTGTTAAATGCAAACGGACAGTCTTAAAATAAATGAAATTAAAATGATATTAACAAACAGGCCTTATATACATGGGCTTAAGCATCCAGCCCAATCCATCAATTTCTATTGTCAATTAACGAACATGTGCCAGTGTCACGCAAACGGCGTGACCATTGGGCCTTGGCGAATGGCGACATATCACATCAACAAAAAGACTTCAGATCCTCTGTAGTATGAACATGTGGAGATTTCTATGTACATACAGAACTGACATGAGTTTTGTTCTCTCTCTCCCTGTCAAAGAGACCCGCTATCTACCAAATTAGTCTACAAAAGCTTCTTTGCTATCTACCAAACAAAAGAAAAAAATGATTCTTTGTTCCCAGATCAGAGATCCGTATGATTATTATGATATAAAAACGGAGCCTCACATGCTCTCCTCAACAACTCCTGTCCTAGATGATCCCAATAATTAATCTTACTTTTCTCGTTGTCAACACCGACTAAATAGATAGAAATTTAATTTCATGTAAATAGATAAACATATACTATTTTTTATTGCATATCAGCATATGAATCCTCTGTTCTACATGTCAGTACTAACAATAAAATGTTATTTTTAATTACTTTATGTTGTTTACTGCAAAAATTGGGAATAATCTTTTCGAAGGCGTTTCATTACTATAATTTCGCAAATCCAGTTCCTATGTTACATCATAGTAAGTCAGTTCATATTTTACATCATAACAAGTTGGCTCACAGAATACACTGAAAAGTAAATTTTACCTAACAAAATAAATAACTCATTTCACGATCAGCAACTGAGAAACAAACAAAAACACAAAAAAACAAAGAATCTCATACCAGGAGACCATATGCAAAGACTTGAATGCCATTGTTTCCGAGTGCGGCGGCAGCGAACTCTAGGTTGCCAAGATGGCCACAGAACGTTTGTGAAGCAATTGACATGACGCTGATCAGCATGTACACGACAACGGCCGGTGCTGCAAGGGGCGTCAGCAGCTGCATTTCGATAAATGTCGCCGAACGCATTCGGCCAAACCACGTCCTCGTACTATCGCGGAGTACGATCTCGAGCTGATCGGAGCATCTCTGATCTTGATCATTTTTTGTCACCATACTAAGTATGGTGCCTCTTCTTTTGGAGAGGTTTAGGTTTGGGGAGGTGGTGATTTGGGTTTGAAATTGAAGCGAGAGAGAGATTTTTCCCAGGAGAGTAGAGTGAGAAGAAGTAGAGAGGGTTAGTGGAGTTGTTAATCAATTTCTTATTTCTTTTACGGAGCAGACAACATTAATTGCCTGTATTGTTAGTTCTAGTAAGTTTCACTGGGTAAGTAAAACAGGAATCCGTTTCCGATGGTTACTTCACTAGCGTGAAATACTCATTCAATAATTCATATAATTTAAAATTCATACGCACAAATTTCGAGATTATGTGAATCATTGAATAAATACTTCACCTTACGAAATACTCTACCGAATGTAAAATCGTGAAACAAAGCAGAGGTAAATGGAAACTGAAGACTCAACATTATACAAAATTATACATGTCTTTGCTTCTAAGTTCTAACATTATTTCTCTCAATGTCATCATCACATATGACAAATAGATTTTCGATTTTGTAAATCTTATTTGTCATATATTATGGAAATATATTGGAGAGCATGATATTGGAGGCACTATAGCAGCATTCATATATGACTCATATCAAAGTCAGGCGAACACTATATAAAATATATTGGTTTGCAAATTGTCAAAAATAAAATTGCTTACAATAACACTTATACGTACTTCAATTTGAGTATTTCTATTTCTGTATATGTAAAAGATGATATTATGTGTTATATTTTATGAAAAAAGGTATATGTTCAAATTTTTAAGTAAATAATAATATTTCGCAAAATAATGAATATTTATATTTGCTTTAAAATGCTAGAATACAAATTGCACATAAAAAATATGATAATTGGACGAATCATGTAGAGTTTCAATCGAGTCAAGTTACAGCAAGTCATAACGTTAGTTTAACTTTAATTGATTGTCAAATTAAGATCTGATTGGATTTTCTAAGAACTAATTTTTTATCTAATTGTCAAGATTCAGGTGAGAGATCAAAAGTTCGAAATTCAGTTAAAACAAAATATTATTAGAGGACTTTCGATCAGAGATATTCTGTGACAAAGATTCTTGTCTATTACTAAAAAAAAGATTGAATTTCGATTTTCTAGTATCATTTTGCCGGCTTCCTCATATTTCATGCTAGCTTGAATCAAATTTTAGGTCGTTCAATGTCAACAGTTTTTTTAATAACAATTTGCATTAGATTTATTATTAAAGGCTTTAACCAAAGAGAGCAATTATTTGTCTTTAGCACATGCATTTCAAGTGAATGAAATTACTTTTTCTTTTTTATATGGAAGGACTTTTGTTACAGTCTTATATGTGAAATATTACCCATGTCAATCCTCTTTTGTCCTTCTGATCCCGACTCGGAGAAAAACGAGCCGAGAGGTAAAGCAATTACACGAGAGAGAGAGAGAGATAAAAGAGTGAAAATATAAGGTGGTTAGTCTAAGTAATAATGATTTGTCCTCCTCTTTTTTGCGGCTATATGGTCTTGTATTTATAGGCCCATTGAGCTCGGGCGGAAACGGGTTATTAAGGTTAGTCCCATACTAATCCATGCTCTAAGGTTACTATTAATTTTCGTCATAAATTTTATTTTGATCATAAAATGATCCCTCTTCACTATAATTCTGTAACATATATCAACAAAATTATTGAATTAGTCTCCTCTTGATTTAGACTCAAGCTCCGCCACTGGTCATAATACTTATCATGACGAAAATTAATAGTAACTTTAATAATATATTTAAAATTATGAAAACAAATTATTTATTATATAAATATATCAAATAGAAATAATAATAGTAATAATGAACAATAAAACAAAAATATCAATGATATAGTAAATAATGATGATGATGATGATTCATGACACTTAATTTTATATATAATTTATGTTAGAATTAAGCCCCAATAGAATGTCAAATTATCATTTTAATAATAATTAGGAATAAAATTCGACAAACTCCGAAGAATAAAATACAACAACAACAACAAAATCTTTTTTTCAAATAAATTGAGGGTAGGCTAGAATGAAACTCAATCTGAAATGAAAAATCAATATAAATAATAATAATATAATATATAATAAAATAATAGTAAAAATAATAGTATATTAAAAATAATAATAATATACTATTCTACCAATCATAAGTTTGATTAGCGCTCTACGTTGATAATCCTGGACTAAAGTCGTACAATTATAACATTACTTCTAAAATTTAGTTTGTCACGGTTTTGATACGTGGATTTCTAACTTTCATGCACTCTTATCTGATGCCAACTCTTCGGAGACATTTCATGCCTTTAAGTCTCTTTTGATAACTTCATTCCTTATCAATTTCGGTCGACCCTACCTCTTCTCGTGTTTTCGATGCGACATAAAATTCCACTACGTACCAGTGCATCAGAAGACCTCCGCTGGATATGTTCATATTATCTCAAATGTTGTTAAAATTATGTGTATTTTGACAAGTTACGAGTAAAAAATCATAGTTAAAACTAAAAAAGTGGAAGAGAATCTGTTAATCAACCGTCCAATTTAAACGAAAGGACATAATGTGATGTAAGAGCATGCATTATGATATTTTAGAGTCGTTAGATGAATGTTGAACAATTCAGATCGAGACGAGCATAATGATGAGCAAGAAAATGCGAGCATCAGATTTCGTTCCAAAAAAGTGATTGACCAAGAGGCCTTATTGGTTGTGTAACATCCAAAATATATTGGAGAGACATCGATGATGATGATGATGATGATAAGAGCATGGTTGTGGTACTTCACAAAGCATCAAACAAATGGT
The DNA here is from genome assembly GCA_964058865.1 of Eleocharis quinqueflora. Lineage (NCBI taxonomy): Eukaryota > Viridiplantae > Streptophyta > Magnoliopsida > Poales > Cyperaceae > Eleocharis > Eleocharis quinqueflora. The sequence goes on from CAXKVX010000310.1 coordinate 218,103, forward strand.
ACTTCGTCTTCGTATCTTCAATTTTAAAGTCCAAACAATCGATCCAAATCGTAGAACTTGATCTTCATATTAGAATCTAATTGGAGATCGAATTAAATAGTTTTTATAATTTATATACTATTTTTTAAAGATGGTGAAAAGTCTATTAATCTAACAATTTTTTGACCGTACGATATGAAAGATTCTTCACATCTCTAAAAAATAGTAAAAACATTTTTTAAATTATAAAATTCGGTCTCTATTGAGATTTTAATATGGGACTATTAATTTTCGTATTAAGGTTAATTTAATTATATTATCAAGGTTACTATTAATTTTCGTCATGATAAGTATTATGGCCAGTGGCGGAGCTTGAGTTCAAATCAAGAGGGGACTAATTCAATAGTTTTGTTGGTATATGTTACATAAGTATAGTGAAGATGAACCATTTTATGATCAAAATAAAATTTAATACAAATTAAATACTTCGCTATTGTATTTATAAAATTTGAAGGGGGCCATGACCACCTTTGACCCCAATGAAGCTCCGCTCCTGATTATGGCAGACATCGTTATCATTATTTATTGTAACTATAATATTATTCCCTATTATTCTTTACTTGACTGGACCAAATTTTTTTTTTATTGTGACATAACATCACATTAAAATTCTTTAACTTTACTCTCGAACTAAATATGGAGAAAAGTGGATATATAGGAAAATTTTAATTCAGATATAAACAAATATTTAAAAATTTCAATTTCTTTATCTAAAAAAAATTCAATTTCATACAAAAAGAAACCAATTAGTTTATATAACTCCAAATCCATGTTATGCATCAATCCTTTCATCACGCTCTCTTGAATCATGCCATGGATATGACCCAACCAACACTTATAGTTTACAAAACCCATGCCTTTATTTAAATCCTCCAATTAAATCTCCCACCAACCAAAAAAAAGGAGAGTTCATTTTAACTAAAAAAGAAGAAAAGAAAAACCTCACAAACGATGGTAGCTACTCTCAAAATCTCTCACTTGACAGCAACAATTTTTCTCTTAATATGTTGTATATCAAGAGCAATCGCAACCGTTGATTGCACAACTGTACTATCTCTGATATCAGGATGCTCAAATTTTGTTGAATTTGGCGATCCAGAACCAGCTCTGGGAACACCATGTTGTGATGGTGTGACAAACATGTACAAAGTTGCAACTGATTCAATTGAAAATAAGAGATCGACATGCAATTGCATGATGGGATTTATCACAATGTATGATCCTAATGCAACTGCAATTGCTCGCTTGCCTGGTCTTTGTGGTGTTTCTCTTGGGTTCACAATTGATCCTGCAACCGCTTGTGATACGTAAGATATATATATAACTATATTTTTGACAGAGGTTATGGTGTTCTGCAAAGCACGTGCTTTGCAATTCTTGATCATTGGATCTTCGAATATCATGTTGGCACGAATCACAAAGCGTGATCCAATGGTTCACAATTGCAAAGCACGTGCTTTGCGGAACACCATAACCTCACTCCTATATTTTTACTCGCAATAAATTTAAATTTTGACATTTTAAATGGACACATTTTCTGTAGAATAGAAATTAATGTTGAGTTTTGAAATTTATTTAGTATAAAATTGGCAATTTATAAAGTAAACTTGATTAGTTATATTGCGCAATATTGGTAATCAAATTGTTAAACCAATCAAAGTAAAATTTTGAAATTTATTTGACATTTAAAAAATTTATTAGTAAATATATATAAGAAGTGATGACAGCTCATCACGAAGTAGAATTCAGCTCAAAATTAATTAAATCGCATTCATTCTTTGGTACATCTGAAAATCGGATTAAGTACAATACATATATATATAATTGTTTACTTTATTTCTTGATTAATTGGAGATTTTGTGCTTATAATTGTTTTTTTTCTTCTGTTGCAGCATTCCTTGACGCTACAAGATATGACTGCGTTCGCATAGTTTTCTCCTATATATTTAGAATAATGTCATAGTAATATTGATTTGAATTTGTAATAGTATAATAATTTCTGCAATTATTGCCCACTATATACTTTTGTTAAGATGGATTGAATATTAATTCTGGCTGATATTTTATCCATCGCCTAAAATAACATCCGTATTTAATCAGAATTAGTATAATAATTTCTGCTATCAGTAAGTAAACGATATTTAAAATTATGCAATATCTTCACATGATGTGCTACTATTGTGGAAACAATCAAATTAGCATTTATCTTGCTTGCATGCAATAATATTATTTAATTAATTCGAATTTATAAAATGAATGGAATTCAATGAATCGGCAAGCATAATATGATTACTTTTCATATTATTTTTCAGCGAAAAGGCCAACAAAAATGGCCGGCTGGAATTCCTTCGACCATTTAATTAAATATTGTGTTCACTTTTCTGTAGTCCTAAATTAAATTAAATTAAATTTTGAGCTACTACAGTTTAGTTAAAATTCGTTCATAACTTAACAATGCTATTATCGTGCAGGATTTGCAAAATTACCTTAATTTTGACATATCTAAAAATATTATTGTCTAATATTTCGCTACTGTGGATTTCACAATACGATGAAACAGTAATTACATTGTACACCCTACATTGTGTTTTCATTGTTTTTTCTTAAAAGAAAGAAATTGATATTTTCACTGTGAACAGCTACAATGTTTTTGCTTCTTCTTTTTCAGCGTGACGGAGCCAGATTCCTCCCTAGGTTTATAATCAAAGTTCATGCATAAGACGCTTGATTCTCTCATTTTTTTTTAGATTATGTAGTGAAATCATGAAATAATATTTCATATTAGAGGACAAATAAGTACCTAAACCATTTTTTTCAACAAAATCTCCAGATGAATATAATTAGTTTATTCCTAACGTGAAACATAAGCGCTGTAGAGTGAGACTAGTAAATCAGATCAAAATATTTACCTAACTTTTGCATACTTGGAGGGACGGTTTAATTTATAAAATAAAAATATAAAGGGTGATAAATTGCACATGAGATACGCAATTGAAAGTTAATTAAATTAATATGTAAGTTGGGCCCACACTCTTCATAGTGTCTTGTTTCAAGTTACAAAGAGGGGGGGGGGGGGGGCATTGATAACATTATAATTTTACTCCCTCAAGTCATTTAATTGTGCTCTATATCGGGAAAATATTCTCTGATGCATTTTTTTGCATCGGAGGGGTGTGTTGTAATCTGTATCATCGGATTAAGATCGGACACTCGACCGTCAATGATATGATGCATGAGAGATTTTGTATTGTCAAATCTGAAACGTTCAAAGCAGATTTGAATAAAAAAAACTTTGATTATTATAAAGTTGATTGTTCAAATTTTTTTTTTGAAGAAAATTCATTTTTTACTGGCTGTTATATGTTGTTTTTTTTCTGAACTACAGCAAAACACAATTTTTAAAGAAGATAAATAAAATGCACAAACAGCTAATAAGTGTTTTAATTTTATTCTTGAATTTTTTTAGTTTTATATTTACGGATCCGAACAGGATAATCGAGGAAATTATTAAGGTTTCTACTAGGGAATACGATTTATACAAATTTCAAGGATTAAATTGCAAATATGCTGCTGTGAAAAGGAAAGCAATTAACCTGGATCCGCTCAACTACTCTGATAGATAAGAAACAAATCAAACAATCACAGAAAACCGTGTCAAAATAACATCAAGGTTTCCACTGGGGAAAAATGGAAAATGGAATCCGAATCTGCTGCTCGTATTTGAGACGAGCAGGATCGTATTCGACTCGATTCGACCGTCACGAACGATTGTGATTTGATTCAGAAGACAGATGTTTTGATCGTTAAATGTATTTTAAATGGTTCAGATAGAAACAAGTATTGAAGATGAGAAATTATAGAAGCAGCAGATTTGGTTTCGGGAAATGTGTACACGTGGCAATTACTAGTTGCTGGTTTGATAAGAGTTGATGTGAACTTCGTGGAGCCCACCCTCTTATCCTGCAAATAATTGGTTTAGCCATATATCTTTTCTGCCACCAACTTCTAATAAAGAGACAGTTTCATGTAAATCACTAACTTTTTTTTTGTAAAAAAAAAATATTAAACTCCAAATTTTCTACCAAAATTACATTTTCATATTCAATTATTGGTATGACTTCCGGCCAGGGTTAAGAACCTGTTTTTATTTACTTCCGTTTAAATTATATCGTACAAATTTGGAAGCTAATACATTTCCTTTATTAAAAGTCTCATGTCAAATAATTAATATACGTCATGTATAAAAAAAAAATACAATTATCTTTATTACATTAAATTTGTTGTATTATTTGGAGTCTCAACTAAACACTACAATTGAAATTATTAATTAATATAAAATTAATCAAGTATATATCACGATGAAAAAAAATCCTGATTCCATTTTCCTGGGAATAATAAAATCTTAAACAATCATTATTTCAAAAAAGATAATTCTAATAAAAAGTTTGCTAAGCTGCACAGAGCATCTACAACATGAAATATAGAATTATTTTCCCATCAAACCCATTCCAAAAAGTAGTATTTCATTTAAAGACAACTCATATCTAACAAAAGCTGGCAAAACTACATATAATAATTTACATAATTGAATGTACGTGTTAGAGATAATCAAATCTATCAATAAATAAAATAAACAAATAAGCAAAAATAAAACAAAAACCTTCAATTAAAATAACCACAAGCAAAAATAAATAAATAATTAGTCCATGCTGAAACTGCCCGACGTAACTGCGACAAAACCAACCAAGCCTGCTATTCAACAATCTCCGGTATACTCTGCAAACCGGGCCGCCAGCATTGCCCGATTCTGTGCCTCGCATGGGGCTTCCCGGTCTGGATGATGCTCGCAAACACATCCTGTACCGGCATGCCTTTGCTCTCGGCCTGCCTCAACAACTCCGCAAGCTTCTTCTTACTGATCTTAACCCTCACCTCGTGAGTCGGTTTCATTGGTTTTGTCGCCACTGAAGATGATTCTGTATACGACGGCATTAGAACTTCTGGATCTATGCTTTTGGCCACGGTCGGTGGTTCCTCGCCTTGAGATTTTCGTGACTCAGTGGAATGCCGGGGGCTTTCGGATTCCACGAAGTTCCATTCGCTGTCGTCGACCCACGAGACGACTCGTTGGAAGGTGATGCAGTTGCCCATCCACCAATGGTGGCTATTGTTGAGGTCTAAGAATCTCACTCTCTGTGGTTTTAAATTGGTATGGTGGTTAATTTCAGTGGTTTGAACCTCCGGTTTTCTTGAATTTAGTATGGAAAGATGCGGTTTCTCTTCTTCCCTCTGAATCTCCGTTCTGTATTGATGGAAAGTGTATAGGGAGACAGAGAGAAGGGTCCCAAGGCGTTGAGAGGTTGGTAATAAATAGACAGAGAGAGAGAGATAGCAGCTTGGCAGCTTCTGCCAAGAAAGAGAGAGAGGTTCAAACGAATGGGTCAGAAGGCTTTGAAACGTAGGATTGATAGCAACACTCCGACGTGGCATGATGAAGTGACACATAATTGCCACGTCAAAAGTGGTCTCGATCTATTCAAATTTATTTGCGCTGAGATTCGTGCCATCGTGATGTTGTATCTCAAGTTCTCAACTCGGCAGTTGATATTTTCAGCAGTGATTGACGTAGTATGAACGCAGTGCAAAAGTGGAATCCAGAGAAAGGAAAGGACACTTTCCGTTGACTATGGTCAATATTTGGCCTCTCCTTTATAATGAAAATGGAGAGAAGAGCGATGGGAACGAGATCCCACATCCCAGTCGCTTTGGTTTGGTTCCGATTGATTTCTTCGTAACCGTACAGATGGATTACGAGGAGAGGATCCAACGGTTGAAATTTTTCGGCAAAAGCTGACATGGTGTGAACAAAAGGAACAGAGGGTATCAAATTATCAATGGAGGGAGAAGCAGGTGTGAACGCATATTTATTTGGGAATCTATCATTTATTCGCTCTCAATCCCAATGGTATTGTATATTTCTGTACAAATCCCTGAACTATATGGAATTTCATAAGAACTTGTACGGATTGTAAATTTATGAGGTGCCCTTCTGTTTCATAAAGGATAATGTTATATCACATTATACTAATTATCAATATCGATTTTATTATGCAAATTTAGTTGAGTTATCGTGCATATTATTTGAGCTATTATGCATATTATACCATAATTCTTTCAGTAAAAAAAATAACATGTATAACTATTTCATTACAAAAAATAACATGCATAATAACTCAAATAATGTGCACGATAACTCAACTAAAGGTGCATAATAAAATCGATAACTTGTATAATTATTTCATTACAAAAAATAACATGCATAATAAATCAAATAATGTGCATGATAATTTAACTAAAGATGCATAATAAAATCGATATCAATAGTCGATATCAAATATAGTATCTACTTATCAACTCCAAAATTTAAAAACAGGTCTTAAAAGGGAGAGATCGAAAGTGATTCCTCGAGTGTACACATTTTTTTCAATTATGTGCATCGATCATCATCATATAACAAAGGTTTATCTCTATAAATAATGGTGCTATCGGAAACATAAAAAGAAAATAACAATGGAAAATTGTTATTTTTTAAGAGTGATTGAAAATTGACGATTTTAAAGAGCAACGGACTTCAAGTGAAGGTTTCGAGTTCGAAATCCAGTGAAAGCCAAAGGTCATTGGGAGACTCTAGATCACTTTGAATAATATTTGAGAACAAAGACTACTCATCTATTTCTAAAAACAAAATTGACAATTTTTAATGCTCGCAAGAGTGACATTATTTTTGGTTAAATTAGATGTTCGAAGAGTGTTATTACGTTTCGCTCTTCTATTCTTCTCATCAGTTTTGTTTGGCGAATCAAAGAATAACGATAGAAAGTGTTCTTGGATGGGTAACAATAGAATAGTGTTAAAGGATTGTTATTTGAACAGTGCATAGAATTGTGATTTTTTGGCATTATTGAAAGCGTAAAAAGTGGTTTGATAAATTCTTACATAGAATAGATACAAATAAAAATATTGATGATGACAACGATGATGATGACGATGAGTAAAATTCTTAATTATAGTTATCATGATAGTTACTATGATATAACATAATAATTAATATGAAATATCAGTAATATTAAGTAATAATAATATTGTAGATTATATTATATAAATAATGATAATACTAGTGATTTTTTAAATTTAAATAATAATGATGGCATTAATAATATAAACTAATGTTAATTATCAATAATAATAGTAATAATAAATAACATAATAAATATAACATAATTAAATAACAAATGTTACTCTTCACGCTGATAATTGATGTTCCGCCTATTTATTGGTATGAGACGTACTAACAGTTCTCCTTACACATTTTCACTAGAAGATAAAAATAATTAATGCTCTGTTATGTTTGCTCCAATTTCGGTCTGTTATGTTCGCTATGTCTGCTTTGTCTGCCCCATTTTTGTAGCATTCATTCTCCCTTGCACGTCTTTATATTTAGAACTAAAATCTTTATATTATAATTTTCAATATAAATACTTATTGGTTCCAAATAGTTCATTGCAGGTTCCGATATAAATGCTTGCTTGTTATAATATACATACATGCATGCTCTAATATAGAGAGTTGCAGGTTCTCATACTGAAACTTGCAATTTCTAATATCGAGACATGCAAGTTCTAATATAGACACATATTTGTTTTAAAAATAAAGACTTGCATTTTTAATATTAGACTTGTTATAACATAATGTAGAGACTTAATTGGAGAGTGCAGTGGCAGACGAAGACGATGATAACAAAGGAAAAAAGAGTGCAGATGGAGAAAGAATGAGGGTGAATGAATTATTTTTTGTTCTATAGTGAGGGACTTGTAAGGAGACGATTAAGAAGGAAAAAACAATAATTAGATGTACTTTTTTTATCCTGTATTTGAGAACTTGTAAGGAAAACGTTTAAGAAGGGATGTTATAATTTCTCTTATTGATATATCAGAATAGTTTATTCTAACTCTATTCTAAACACATTAATAAACCTTGGGCAAAAGAAAATTAGATTGAAGTAGGGTTCTATTCCAATGGTTGAAACCATGACTTGCCTTGAAAACTTTGGGAATTTATTTTTTCTCTTACTGATATGCATAATTTTGTTCAACCAGGATTTGTATGCAACTTGCATATGCAACTTTGAAGCAATTATGATTAACTGCGCATAAATCTAAAGATTTATCTAGCACATTGAAAACCTTTTTTGTGTGGTTGAACTAAAGGCATATATGGTTCAATCGCAATTGCTGAAATTTACGCATACAATTTTGTTTTTAGACATGGTTTGCCAAATTTTGAAATTCAGAATATCAATTTTATTCCCTTGAAATTACAGAATAAAACAAAAAAAATGAAATTCTAAGACATATAGATAAAGAGTTTGTTTCTCACGGTTAGTTTATTTCTTCTCCAAGCCTTTATTTCAATTAATCAATTCCCATTTTGTTCATGTATCTTTCTGCTCTTTCTTTTCAGAAAAGATTGTTATCAAAATTTAGATGCTATTGGGTTTCATTAGAGGTGGAAAAACTCGATTTGACCCAAAAATCCACCTGATCTAATTGGATATGAACCCGATTCGATTCGATTCGATTTTTAATAAAGTCAAACTAATTCAAAATTGACCGATCTGATTCGAGATGATCTGTAATTCGAAACGAAGCAACACACGAATGACCCGACCCGACCCGACCCGACCCGACCCGATACGACTCATAACATGAGATGGCATGACACATGAGGATTCGAGCCCGACCCGACTCGTAACCCCAAATGGAGCGATACGTGAGGATCCGATTCTGATCCGATCTGACCCGACCTGACCCAATACAATTTGCAAATCAGTATAATCCTATCTTGCCTATATCATAATCTAATTTTACTAACATATTAATATCAGAAAAAGTCAAGATATAATAACACAATTCAATAACGCGCGATCGTTTGATTTAACTTAAACTCAAAATAATACTCGAAATTGTCGATGCAATCCAACCCGATCTCGTGGACCCGATCCAAGATCAGAAAATTGTCGATGTAGCCCGATCTGAAACCCAACACGATCTCGCTCGATTCGACCCATTATACGAAAAAGACCGACGCGATCTGAAACGACATCCGACCCAATCCATGATCCGAATGTTGTCGACACCTGAAGACTCGAAATCGACCCAACCTCATAATCCAACTCGCAATCCGACTTTTATTAACAACCAAATTTATCTGACCTGACTTAAACCCGATTCAAACCCGCACGATCATCCCAGATTCACGACCTCTAGGTTTCATTAAGGATTGAAAACGGTATCATTTTTTTATTTTTTTCTTGATTGTGTCCCAATTATATTTTTCTTTCTATATCACTTTTGACTTTAAACTTCCAATAAATTGGTAGTCAAGGACTCGAAGTATTGTGTGCCCGACGAGGCAACGACAAATAATAGTTTATTAGTTCCAGCTGTAAATCCGAATAAAGGACTGGCATATGATATTATATATTTAAGATAAATTTAAAATAGTACGACAGTCTGCACCAATCATCTGGTCATGAAAGTACTTGCTTTCCAGGTATATTTAATTTTCAAATATAAAAATAACGAATATTGACAAATTATTACAAAAATATAATTTTAACAATCATGACAGATAACATAAAATTATAATTAAGATCAAAGATTTCATATATATTTTAAAATCATCAGGTATATATTAGTATTTTAAAAAGAGGAATGCACTCGATGTATGGAGAGGTTATCGTGAAACGACTAATTTTTATACAGGCAATTAATCAAATTTTTACTGATAATTTATCGTTCATGTTCTAATATATAAAATTTTAATAATTCAATAAATTTACAATTACTTGTATTTAAGAATATAATATTAACTAATTTGATTTAAGAGATAATAAATAGAATATTTAAAGTATGAATCGATAATATTATAGCAATGTTTTTAATGTAGTGTTCACATAATTATTATATTTTAATTAATTTAAAAGTTTTATTAGACAATTAATTGAATTTGCGATGAATTAACTAGTTTAAAAGACAATTAAGCATGTTTTGTGGCCGACTAACTTTTTTTCGCAAAATACGAATATACACAATACGTAACAGTTTACCTACCACTAATGATTAATCAGACGATTAAAAGGTCTTACGGACGTGTCTTAAAACATTGATATATACAAAGCTAATTAAATATATGTTAAATTGAATGATTTAAATTTTAACTATTAATCATATAAATCAAATTTTGCTCCATACACAAACGACACTTATAATTCAATAAAATTTCTCTATTATCTACTGCCGCACAAACCCATTTGTCAACTTCTTCGCTCTTGAATCAGTTTCTTTTATCTTTATGTTTTTCAAGATCTGTATGCTCTTCAAAGAATATAACTTCGAATTCTTACGATCTAGATCTTTCATTCTGCAAGACATTTGAATGCAATTATTGCGGATCCTTTATTTTATAGAGATAATTCCTCGATGATCGATTTTCTAAAATTCGATGTCGATGTGCCTGAATTTTTGTTGTTTCCATGTTCTCTTTTATGAAGTTTCATAACATAAGACTACTCAAAACACTCTTGTTTCGTGGCTCGTTTGATTTCGGCTCGTACTTTTAGCAACCTGAGTTGGGTCATGTATTTTATGAATTGAGCTCAAGTTTGCATCCGATCGGTTCTGAATATAATATAAGATTATGTAAATTATTGATGTAATAATTTTTTGTTGATTACTATTAATTTTTCGTATATGTTTCTATTTTAAACTCTTAATTAATGATATAATCAATAAAGTATTATGATTTGTAATTTTGTTAGTGTCTCAAGTTACTAAAACAATTCATGTTTACAAATTACAAATAGGGACCTAACGAGCTAAAATTGGTGTGAGTAATAATTTTAAAGCTATGGAAACAAAAAAATTGTTACTCGTGATTTGTTTTGGTTGGTTCGAGAAAAAAAATACTTGTTTGGATCGCTTGGTTTAGACTCATAATTTTAACCATCTGTGCTCGACTCGTATATTTCATGAACTGAATATATACTGATTCTAGCTCATTCAAACTCGACTCGTATAGCAGCCTTACTTTAACGAACATAATTGAGAATCGTATAATCAAGATTATCAAACAATAGTATGGTAAAAATATGTCACTTTGTAAATTTAAGTGTTTTAAGTAGTTGCCTCCTAGCTATGCTATATATAGTTTTTTTTGTGTGAGGTGTCACTATCACGATCTTGTGTTAAACTAAATAAGTTAGAACTTGTTTGCATGATTGTGCCACTGTCACGACTTTTGACTTTGTTTTCTGTGTGAGGTGCCACTGTCACAGCTTTGTGTTAAACTAAATTAGTTAGAACTTGTTTGCATGGTTGTACCACCGTCATGACATTGTGTTAAACTAAATAAGTTAGAACTTGTTTGCACGGTTGTGTCACTATCATGGGCCATTGGCTTTCTTTTATGTGTGAGGTGCCTCTCTCACAACCTTGTGTTGAACTAAATAATTTTGAACTTGTTTGCAAGGTTGTGCCACTGTCATGACTTTTGGCTTTATTTTCTTTGTTTGCAGGGGTTTTCGTATGAGAGGATAAAGCCGGTAACAATTCTTAGGATTTTCAAGGGAGCATAGGTCTATAAGATGCAATTGATCGAGTCAGACTTAGTACTGCGATTGCATCCTTTTGGACTAAGTTCTTTTTCGAAACACTGAGAACCTTAACTTTAGAACTAGCTAGGAATAAGTTTTGAGGTTACATAAGATACATGTAGAGGTAAATAAGCAACCAACTCCACAAACGTATCTTCTCGAGCAACCTTAGCCTTTTGAACTAGCAAGCGATAAGTTCTTAGGGTTTAGAAATTAGAAGACAAGTTCTTAGCATTTAGATTTTAGGATTTATGATTCATTTGTTTTATTGTGATCAGATTGTAATTTGTGAAATGTTTATAATATATTAATATTTTATTGTGTTATCTATGTTTTTATTGTGTTATTTACTTAATCTTTGATAATTCTATAAATGATATATTAGCTAGTAAAATCTGAAACTAGCCTTTATAAAACATTTAAAAAAATAGTCACCTAAGGCAATGGTTAACATGAAATAACATTGTCTTATACACACAATACGCAACGATTAATAGTAGATAATTGTTGCCGCTGTCGAATATTAAATTCTTATTTTCTCTACGGGAAAACACCTTATGCAACAATTTTTCACACGATTCAGCAACTCATTATACAACAACGGTTGCAGAACCGTTGGTAAATGTATTTTTTTACCATTGGTATATCTGTTTTTTGTTGTAATGATATATATGTATATATATATAGAGCTAGGTAGATAGATAGATATTTAGAGAGAGAATTATGTTATTATTGTTGGTTTAAACATCCTTGTGTTTGTTGATTTGCAAAACTATTTGAATTTTATCATTCTTATGTTTTTCAGAATGTTTATAGGGCATTTAAGTAAATACACAAAGGAACACAAGAGATGATCAAGGATGACCTAAGAGCAAGATTAGAAGATCAAGATGAAGATGAAAAATTGCTTAGGTTAATTAGACTAACTTTTTTAAAATTTGGAATTGAAAAAAACAAGAAAATACAAACCAAACTAGCCAAAACCACACCTCGACATCCTAGCGTTATAGCACTAGAATAGGCATTATAACACTAGACACCAGACTTTTCAAAATGGATTTAAAAATACATAAAAGCCAAACAGTGGTCAAGACATCTAGATTACATCTTAAATATTATTAAAGATTATCAAAATGAATTTTATTTGATTAGTAGCAAAATTACCAAACCATAAATTCCAGAGAAGATAGCGTTATAACGCCAAATGATGATTTTGCCCAAAATTAGCTAAGTCTAGCATCAATAAGGCATATCGTTACAATGTCAAATCTGACGTTATAATGCTAAAAAATTCCAACGATAAAATTCTTTCTCCTGACCCGACCTAGCGTTATAACAGTATATTTAATGCATAACCTAGCGTTATAAGCTATATAAAAATTGCAGAATTAAAATCCAATGGTCAAATTATTTGTCCTCACCCTAGATAGCGTTATAATGCTAAGATTTGTACATGAGATAACGTTATAATGCTAGACCTCGCAGAACTGTTTTTGGCTAGATTTGACCCTATTGAAATCCTTTTTCTCCAACAATTGAAATGTTTAGTTGTTCTGTCTAAATCAATACCTTTCTAGCCACCATTGTTGTGCCTCTTTGAGCTCTAATTTAATAGCCAAATTCTTGCTCTAATTCTAAGTTTAATTAGCTAAATCTAATCTAGGGATTATAGAGAGTTTGTTTGTTTGAGTGATTAGCTTTGTTTGTCATCCAATTATCCATTGTCTATTTTGTGTGAGTGATTAGTGTCTTGAGCTCCACCGAAGTGTGTAAGTGAGCTCAAGATAGTCAACTCAATTCTCCATCGGTGTGTGTAAGTGAGATAGAGTTCGACATCGTATTATAGTTGTTGTGCTCTACTGGTGTGTGTAAGAGAGCCTCAATTATGAAGTTGTACATTGAACAAGAGATTTCGTTTGGTGGAGCAGACCGGGCTTGTTACCGCAAGAAGCGGAGGCGCCGGGGACCCAGAGACGTAGGAGAGGCTGTAGTGAAGCCGAACTCCGTCAACATTTGATTGAGCCACTTTCTTTCCCTTCTCTCTCTTTCAATTCAATTGTTGTTAATTGCATTGCAGAATTGTGAATTGTTGCTTGAATTGCTCAATTAAGGAATTGCTTGTTTTGTTGGTTTGAATTGCTTGATAAAATTGATTAGTATTGTCTAAATTATTTGTATTGATCTATTGAGCAATTGCAATTAGGAATTGAGTTTATGTGAATTTTTAAAAGGTCTTGTAGTTGCCATAAACGAAAATTAGTCATAACATCGGCCGTCTAGGTTCTACAATTATGAAAATATTTACACTTCGGTTGAAGTACATACAAACGATTTAAATTATTTTTTTCATTTTGAAACATCAATTTAAATTGTTATATTGAAATTTTATAGAAAATTAAATTTTGTAATTTTTAGAAATAAATGTAGGCGTAGCATTAATTGGTCTTTTATTCACCTGTGACCTGTGCTGATGCTTGCATGACATCAAATACATACATAGGCGATTATAATGAAAGAAAGAAAATAAATAAAATATTAATGAGAATTTTGGGTTAGTTCAGTATTCAACAGCCACGAATCTGATAATTTTAAAAAAATACAATAATTGTATATTTGACTTCTTAATTAGATGCGTTGCCTCAACTGTAACTCACCTTCACTAAAATAAGTTGGGGTGAATTCAACTTGACTAATGATTAGCCTCAATTTCTAAATTTGCATTTTAAAAATCCATAGTCGGTACAACCTGAGAAATCAAATACAGGAGAACTCAAGTTGTTAACTGAGAAGAACAAAGAAATTAAAAAAAAGAAGAAAGAAGAAATAATTTATGTAATTGAAGTCTTGAATAAGTTGAAATGTACTTTGAAGGGCCATACTTAGTTGAAAGAGTGTTTTTTTTAATAGAAAATATGACAGTCAACTGTCAACCCTTAAAAAGATAAAATGATCACGAATAATGATCCGTTTTAGACCATCTATATTGGTAATTATTTAGCAATTGCTTATGCTGATGTGTCAATTATTTTTGTAATTGTTGGATTACATGTCTATTGTTTATTTAGCAAATTTGTTTATTAAACAATTATTGCTTAATTGACATACTGTCAAAATTATTGGACCAAAATTTTTTTCACAATTTTTTTTACTCAATGCACAGAATTGTTAGGATAAAATATTAGCAATTTATAATCTCTTTAATTGCTAAAAATGATGACGTAGTTATTTAGCAATTAAATTAAATTGCAAGAGATTTTCGTCTGCGCGTAAGAAATTTCGTACACGGTAATGATCGATGAGGATGCATAATATATTCGTTTCGATGAATTGATGTATATATTAGAGCCATAAATCAAGAAAGAAAATTGGTGAATTGATGTATAAATCAAGTTCCAAGCAATCAATTTTGCCTCAATAGGTTAATTAATTCTCTTTAAAGTTCAGATTCAAGCCGGAGAGTTTTTTATATTCTTTCTCTTGTAATATTTGTTTATTTTAGGAAAAAAATTATCGTTCAGTAAAATTTTATTTATCGATCATCCATCAATAGAAGAACATCGTGTGTGCAGGAAAAAAGAAAAAAACATACTCTGTAAATTTCCATGATCCAATAATTAAGACATAAATGAAGGTCTTTACCACTTAAATGTATCAAATCGGATCTAAAAGTCTCATAATATTTTGTTTTCATCAAATTTCGAATTCGAGTCACGCACACGAAAACAATTGTTTTTAGTGCTCGCAAAATTGAACACATTTTTCTCTCTTGAATATTATTATTAGGCTCCCAATTCTTTATTATACCGTGTCAAATAAAATTCGAATCTTTTGTTATAGAAAATCAAACTAATAACTTATCACATAATTTTCTTTTATGAGAAAGGGGGGAATAGCTTACAATTTAAATTACTATGTTGAACTGTTGAAGTTAGATCTACCCTCATTTTTTTGAGAAAAATAGAAGGATCCATGTCCTCAACTTTCATTAAGCAACAAGTGATAACCAGTGGTAACCATAGTTACAACGTCACAAGATTTGACAAACAAAATAAGACAAATGGTGAGGAAAAGGTGAGGGAAAAATAAAATGCTGAAGAGTGTAACCACAGTTACAACGTCACAAGATTTGACAAACAAAATAAGACAAATGGTGAGGGAAAGGTGAGGGAAAAATAAAATGCTGAATAATTGAAAAATTATTCAAAAATGCTGAAGAGTGTTCGTGCCATTTGTTGTGCTGTGCTGTCTCCTTTTGTGGTTCTTCAATTTAACTCCATTGGTGTGTTAAACCAATTTGCAAATTCTATCTTCACCTCTCTTGTTAGTTGAACTATGTCTTGCTGCTGATTTGTGAAGATTCTTCTGCATCGCTTGCGCCATAGGACAAAGTTGATCGTGAGTTCTAATCTTGACCAATCTGTCACCCTTCGCTGGATCAGTAAGTTATGCGGAATATTGCCCATGAACTGCGCTTGTTGCGGCTGGTTCAATGTTGGGAGATGTGTAAGCTGCGTCATGTATCTCCTTAATTGCTTTGCCATTGTAATGAACATGTGATCATTTGATTCCTCATTCATCCTACATAGGAAGCAAATGTTCGGCATGGCCCATCCCTTTCTTTTGAGGTTATCCATTGTTGGTAGTTTGTCATTCATCAGTCTCCATCCGAAGAGAACAATTCGGGGTGGCGCTTTGATCCTCCAAATTTTTGCTGACTGTGACTCAATTCGGGGTGAATTTTTGAAAAATTCATATGCTGATTTGGTAGTGAATGTCCCAGAGTCGTGTCGTATCCATTCACTTCCTGTTGCAGTTCTCTTAATACCAGCTTCGTAATAATGCTCTAGCTTGCCCAATTCTTTCCAGAAAGGTAGGCTGTGAGGATGCTTCCACGGTTTTTCTTGTGCCGTTAATGATTGAGTAATTTGATTCCACCATTTGTGACCCTCTTGTTCCCATCTCCACATCCATTTGATGATTAATGTGATATTTGCGATACTGAGATCTCGATTAATTTTAAGAAAAGAAACTCTGCGATATTTGACAAATGACACAAACAAAACTATATTTTGTATACACATAAAACAAGGGAGGGGCACAAATTAGAAAAGAAACATTCATTAAAGATATCTCTTGTATGTGTAATAGCAACAAGTAATCACAATTTTGATTTGTTAACATAAAAATAAACAAATCAATTGGGATTAATTGGGAATGAGCATAATTTAGACAGGTGTAAGAAAAAATGTGACTAGGCATTATTGTTTAATCCATAGCGTCAAAATATATATTGCAATAAAATTAACTAATAGAATTATGTTAGTCTTGTTTTAAAGACATCATTAAAATACTTTTTGCTTGAAGACAAAAACAAAATTAGAAAACAATAAGTGCATGAGAGACATGTAACAAATTTATTTAGTATCAAATAGTTGGATTCGAATCTGACGGTCGCCAAATGAGCGAGTAGGACTCTACTTTCCAGATCCAACGGTCTACACCAAATTATCGTAGAATGCAATTTTAAAATCAAGATATTTTAGCACAAATATTAAACAAAGAGATGATATTGTTGTGCAAATTAATCAAACTAATTTGGGTACGTTGACATTCGAGGTATCTCCTGCGAAACCCGATCAAAGTCAGATCTATTGGCCGTAAATGCACTAAAAGACAAATAATGATCTCAATAAAATATGTAATAATTACAACGATAATAGATGGTTTTACTGACCAGTTAATATTAAAAATTTAATAAATAAATTATAAACAGAACGAAAGATCGCCCATTTGAAAAATAGAAAATTTCCCAATTGGAAATACATGTCTTTTGAAAAAGTCGGGGTTGAAAACATTGTTTTATTGAAAAAAAAATCAAATGGGCTATATTATCAACACCGTTCATTAGAACTTTTAATTTCGTACTCTGCAAAACAAAAGTACTTTTGTTTTGTACTCTGATTTATTTATAAAATATTAATAACTTCATTCTTGTTAGATTATATTTAGATATTTTTTTGTAACAAATTCAGTTGCATTTGTCGAAGCTGTAATTAGTATTTTTATCATCGCAAACCTTCGAACTATATGTAGAACCTCGGGGGTCTAGGCACTTAACTAATTTTTGCTCGGTTCAACCAACTAGGGATCAAATTGCAAATTTTACAAATTATGACAAGCAATTCAATTGAGCAATTCAACAAGCAATTCTAATTAATTTTCTAATCAAGCAATTCAAGCACAACTCAATTCAATTCACTAACAAATCAAGCAATTAAACTAATTGAATTGAGTAAATATAAATAGGATAAGGGAAAAGAAAATGGCTCAATGCGTGTTGACGGAGTTCGGCTTGCACGAATGCCTCGCCTACGTCTCTGAGTCTCCGATGCCCTCGCTTCTTGCGGTAACAAGCCCGGTCCACTCAACTAAATAAAAATCTGCTTGCTTAGGTACAACTTCGAAATTGGAGCTCTCTTACACACCCCGATGGAGCCGCCAACCCTAACCCGATGTCGGACTCTATCTCGCTTACACACATCAGTGGAGAATCGAGCCGACTTTCTTAAACTCACTTACACACTCTGGTGGAGCTCAAGGCAACACACACACTCACAATCTAATGAACAATTTGCTAATTGAAGGATTAAGCTAGAAAATCACTCAAACAACTAACTCTCTATAATTCCTAGATTAGATTTAGCTAATTAAACTTGGAATTAAGATCAAGAATTTGGCTATAGATTTAGAGCTCAAGGTTGCTGGTAATGGTGTTGAATTAATAGTGTAGAACAACAGAACTAATTGTTGAGGGAGAAGGGTTTATATATGACTCAATTCTGGCCAAAAACATTCTTGCGCCGTTATAATGCTATCTTGGGTCAGGACAAATAATGTGACCGTTGGATTTTGATCGTACAGCTTTCACATAGCGTTATAACGCTATCTTGTGTCAGAATAGTAAATTTGACCGTTAGAATTTGTTTGGCATTATAACGCCATGTGTAGCGTTACAACGCTATACCAAATTCATCTGAAGAGGTGGAGTAACTTATTCTGGATTAATGTTTGACCGTTAGAATTTGTTTGGCTTATAGGCCATGTTTGGTTGTGGAGTAATTTTAATCCGGATTAAATTACTTACTCCAAGTTAAGGTGGAGTAAGTTAATTATGTTTGGTAGATTAAGCTAATTCATCTGAAGAGGTGAAGTAACTTATTCCGGATTAATGTAAATCTTACTCCAACTTACTCCATCAATTTTACTCCACGTTTGATGAATTAAGTATGGAGTAAGAGAGTTAATTCACCTCTTATTCCACAACAACCATATGAATTAGCTTATGTATCAAAGGGTGAGAAGTCAATTTGAATAAATTATGATATATTTGAGAAAAGGAATATCTAAATGTCCCATCGGATTCAACTAAGGTGATGCATGTGCAAGTTAAGTTTTAACTGGCTACATAAGATATACAAAGTGAAAAATGTAGAAATAGGGATTACAAAAATGATATTAATGTATTGATTTTCTTCTTGATTATAAATACAAGAGTCTATTTCTAAATTTAATAATCTTGTTAAGTTAAATATCTCCAATACTAATCATCTCTAATATCTCCTACCTACTCCTATCACATTGCTAATTATCTCCACATCATTCACCTAAAAATATCTCCACAATACATTCAACCTATATCCTAACATCCCATCAAGCTCATCGTGCAGTACACATGTTGAGCTTGCCTTGTAATTGCTTTGATAGCTTCAATCTTGAATTCTCAAGTTGTTTGTCGAGTCTCCATAAAGAAAGAATAAAGATAGCAAAAGAGAGAGATGAGC
The DNA here is from genome assembly GCA_964058865.1 of Eleocharis quinqueflora. Classification (NCBI taxonomy): domain Eukaryota; kingdom Viridiplantae; phylum Streptophyta; class Magnoliopsida; order Poales; family Cyperaceae; genus Eleocharis; species Eleocharis quinqueflora. The sequence goes on from CAXKVX010000310.1 coordinate 237,696, forward strand.
TCTTTTGGCTCAGAGAAAATTTTCGAATTTTTTTTTTGTTTAACACTTGTTCTTAGAAGCTTGTTGGTAACTTTTTGAAAAAAAAGAAATAAAGACTCGTTTAAGTTCTTTTGAAAAAAAGGAAAATAAAGGCTCTTCTTGAGTTTTTTTTTCCAATGGCTCTTTGACCTAACTCTTTGGCTTAACGACTCTTTGGCTTTGCACATGATTTCAGAAGGCTCATGACTCTCTTGTCTAAATTCTTTGGAATCATTTTGCAGATATAGAGAAGGTTTTGTAGAAAGAGAGAGAAAAGAGAAATGAATGAAGCTCATTGTGTGTTTTGGCTTCATTTGTAGTTTGCAGTAAGGTGGAATTTGTTTTAAAATTTGTTTGGATCAATAGATGATGACTTTGATCAGAAATTCTATTTTCGTGAAAGAAGGTTGCTATTCTTTGCTTGGTAAAAGCTGCTGAATGCTATGATTAAATTGGATTCAGTAATCAGTAAGAAATTTGTAGTCAACCCAAAGAAATATAAATTTATTGTATTTCAAATTTCATATAATTTAAGTATCATTCGATACTTTATCGAAAATAGTTAATATTGTTACTGTACTTTAGCTTTGATATGTGGCAAATAGAGATTCATGACATGTTCACCAATAAAAAACCTTCCCTTTCAAAACGCAGACCATGTCAGAACAACATCTTTGTTTGTCTATAAATCTTTTCTTAAGAAACGAACTAATTCTTACACTTAAATGCATCACAATCCAAGTTTGTTCATGCCAACCTACGAACATAATTAATTTGATTTCTTAAATCAACTGGGCCGGTTGCAGATTGTAATCCAGTCGAAAATATAGGCCCGATTTTAAACAAAAAGATTGTTTAAAAGATGAAGCCCATTAAAGGCCCATCCCAAACATTGTTGGGTTAGGTTTTTTTTCTTTTAGCTACGAATTAGATGCTTTTTGGTGCGCACTAGGAGCCCAAAAAGACTAATCAAATTCTCTTGAAATAAAAGAAAATAACTATTTCGATTATTTTTTAGACATACATCAACTGGAACTGGATCAAGGTATGGATAAATTGCATATAACTCAAAATTAAAATAGAGACTGAGGCTGAAGAACTTCTCTTCAGGTTTACTTTTTTTTTCTCCTTTCTCAACCCCAATTAAAATCTTTGTGATATGAAGATGTTAATCAAAGCTATGGCCGGATTCGTAGTATGTCATGTAGATCTTTTTCATCATCATAGTATGATATTCATACTTCTCTTACGATAGGTTTCAATACTGGTAATTTGTACCAGTACTGAATAGTTTTGTTCTGAATCAAGAAATCAATTTGACTTGAAAATACACAGTTATTTCGGGTAATACATAATTGGAATGATAAGTTAGAAATCCAAATAAAGAGGGTTTTAGGAAAAAAAAAGACTCCATTTGATTTCAGGGATATGACCATCAAGAGTCAAGAGAACACTTGGATGATCTTTCCTGGTTCTGACATTTTTGTTCATATAACTTTTCATGCAACTCATACTATTTTGGGAAAAGGTTGAAATAGTACTGGATTGTTGTGGTGCAGATGCCATTACAACTCCCGGCTATATACCATTTTGCAAAATGTTTCCAGATAATATTTTATTTATAACTAAATATGCCAGGAAATTATGTTAATTACAATTAACAAATTGCCAGCAATAAAATTCCTTGCTACTTTTACTGTTAATGTTGGTGCTATTCAAATCAAGTTTACTTATTTGCTTAAAATTTTGAACAATTGCTTCAATCAAGATCGATTCTAGAAAATTATAAACTTTGGCGAAAGTGTTTACTTGACATTCTTGTCGTATCTTGTGTCTCTCAAGTAGTATCACTAGATGAAGCTCTATATTTTCTCTTGTGTTTAGGGGCGGATTCAAGATTTTCGCCATGGGGGTTCAAGATTTACGGGTTTTTTCAGGAGTTCGAAATGATGGTTATTTTTAGAAAAAAAATATTTTACATGGTCATTTATGCAAAAAAATTTCAAATACATGATCATTTTTAAAACTTTTTTTCAAGGGGGTCAGCTGCACCCCTGCAGCAACGTGGCTCCGCCACTACTTGTGTTGAGTGTCTTTTTCTCCACAACCAATCGCTCATGAGTCCTTGTAAGTTGTAAGATAGTGTGAATCCTCTGTCTTTTCTTAATTGCTTTAACTCACGAATTGAGTATATTGTTATTTAATGAAGAAAGCAAGAGAGCAAATTTGTATTACATGCACGCCTCAAAATCTTTCATCCCCATATCTTGGATATCTATTGATTAAATATTAGTGTTTTGAGATCTTATCAAGATTTTATAATTATGACAAAATTCTTGAGATTTAATAAGATTACATATTTTTAGTAGCATTTTTGAGATCTTAGCAAAATTATGTGTCTTCTTGAGATCTTAGTAAGATCTTACAATCTTTAAAATTATAATATAATTTATGAGATCTTCGCACTAGTATCAATTAAATTAATTATAATTGATATATCAACAATTATAATCAATTTACTTTAGTTCTACATGTATTGTATTTAAAATTTTAGTGAAATACGTATTATGTTATATCTTAATTAACCATATTAATACAACATATCTGATATATTACTTAGAGTGATATTTACGACAATATTTAATATATATTAATTATATTAACACGTAGTTCAAATTATATTTATTCAATTTTACGTATCAAATTCAACAGTTAAGGCAGACAACATGTCAACTTTCAGCATCCAGCTTCGTATATCCTAATTATGCCCTAAATTTTGGACTGCAAAATTTAATTTTGTTGATCTTGAATTTATTTTATGATATAGAAATGAGACTCATTGTAACTCAAATCTAATTCAAATTTTAACTAAATTTCTCGGTAGCAATTTTTAGTGTCCACATGATTTCAAATTCGCGTCTCATACACGGGGAGTGACCAGGGGTGTAAGAAATATTCGTAGCTCGTGGCTCGTCCGTGTTGAACTTGTCAAAAACTCGTTCGTTATCAGTTCGTTCGTGTTCGACTCGTTTGCACCCCTAGGAGCGACCTTAATCTTGTTTTGACATCATCTCATGAAACAAACAGTCTTCGTTTTTGTTGGTACTTAATTATCCAGTGCTGAATAAATCAACATGTAATAGTACAATAATCAAAGTTTGGTGTCAACTCAGAAATATTCAGAAAATGCTGATGCTAACTGCAGATAACTTTCTTACATATGGCACCAAAAAGTAATAATTATCAGTGAAAATAGGTTGCTTATACTTCTCCAAACTGTTTAGATCAAGAAAGGTATCAGATATGTCAAGAAATCACAGAGCTATGTGAAGGGGGAGAAATATTTCATATTGTCAGATCTTCTGCTGAGAAAATCTCATGATGTATCCTTTCTTGTTCTTATCTTTTTAATATATATTTTTTTCTTTACAAAATCACATCTTTCAAGTTGGTGCATCATCATTCTTTATTTCTTTTATGCAAAATTGTATTTCAATCATGTGCAAGTGTCACTTGTTCGCTAGTACCTATGCTATCAACATCCTACTCGCTATGCAAAAATCAAACTCATCACATGGAGACAAATTAATACCAAATGTGCACTTATACACAAAGATATACTAAAAATGCTATTGGGAAATTAAGCTGTACACATGTGGGATGCATTTTGTTCTGATTGAGAAAATTAATTAAGGATGCATATACAGGAGCAAAGCCACAAACACTTGAAGACATTTTTGCAAATATATTTCCAACACATGAATTTTTCATGCAAATTGAATTGTTTAAGATCATATGAAAATATTTTTCTTTCACTTGCGAAATGAGAAAAAAATTTACTTTTATTTACTTGACTCTAAATTTCTCTCCTGTATTTTTTATCTTGAGAAGAAGTATGAGAAACGAATCAACGATTGCATGCTGCTGGCTTTCATGACGCCTGTAAATTCAGGAATTTTATGGGCTTTTAGGCAAAACAACAAAAATATTTTTTGCATGACTTTAATCCCATATATATTTTCATGTATGATTGTCATGTAGCAAGAAAAATGATGAACATAGTGAGTTATGGCCATTTACATTTTATTTTTTATTTAAAATTTTTAATTATAAGATATGCGACTGGGTGTGGATTCTTCAGCCCGTTTTAACGCAATGTCAAGTCCAATTTCACGTGTATTCCTAATATTTTGTGTAGATAATTTAGGTAATTAATACGTCTTGATAAAAATAACATTACTACAGATTTAGTCTTTTGAATTGGACCAAAAATGTCTTTAAAATTGGATCTAGCGCCGATATTATCAAAGGAGGTTTTAAAAGTTATAGATGGTTCGGTTTAAAATGTTTGATCTTTAAAATTAGACAGGAGTAACGCTCCGCTTTTAGACATATTTTTAATACCAGACGAAATGGCGAAAGGTCTGCTTTTAAAACTATATCTTTAAAACTGAATGGTGCCCAAGGTTCGATTTTAAAGAGTTATTTTATTTTACATTTATTGGATTTAAATTGGTCAAGACGGGTGTAAAATGGGGTTTAAAAGGGTTTTTTTTTCAAAATGATCTAGAATCTTAGAATTTTTCTAAAAATTATCTAGAATATAATTTTAAAAATAACCTAAAATTTTTAGAATTTTTTCTAAGAATGATCTAAGATACTATTTTTTAATGAAAAATCATCTAATTTCAGTATTTCACATATTTTGTAAAGCTAAGATTATTAGAATGGATATTTGTTAATTTCAACAAAGATTAAATAATATGAAGAAAAAGCAAAATCTTCAATTAAATCTTCTTCAAATCTCTTCTTCAATCTTATTCAACTATTCAAATCTTCAAATCTCCACTAATTATTAGAAGGATTTTTTCAAATAAGATTTTGATTGTTGAGAGATAGAGAGAAATGAGAGACGAAATGAAAATTAAAGAAGTTATAAAGAGATGGGAGAGGCAAAATAAGAGAGCAATTCGTGAGTATTATCTGAATGGTTAATGAACGTTGGATTGATTTAAAATAGACAATGCGGATTAAAGAATCACGTGTCAATTCGTGACTTTTTGTTAAAAAGTTTTAAAATCGGACTCTGCAAGAATTCGTCCGCTATTGAAACATGGCTTTTTGCTAATTAAACTCGTCGCTTTTTAAATTTAAGGACACTGCATAATTGATAAGTTTATGATTTTCTACGTGATTAAAGGATACTATTCATGCATACAGTTATACAAATACTTGCTTCAAAGTCAAAAATTGTACACCATGCTAGCTGCACCTTAGAATTCAAACTTTTCACGTGCTTAGAAATGAAAACAAAAAACAAAATTAAGCCATCCAACCTATGATTTTTTTAATTGCCTATATATATACTATATACTAATAAATTGTAACAGTGATGTGGGAGTAGTATATTCATCTCCTTTTAGAATATTATATTGTATATATATACATTTGACTGGATATTCAATATTTACGTATGAGTTAATTCCTTAATTTTATTCAAATTGTAATTTGTAAAAGCGTGTGATAGCCAACTGCATGCAGCGTAACTATGATATCATGTACAATTAATTAACGGATAATTAGTGGTGTTAAATACTACTTTAAAATCAGCACAAAGATTGATCTAGCTATAATACGAACTTTGCACCTAGTTTTAAAAAAATAATAATAAATTGGCCTTGCTAGAACTTGCAACCTACGAGTCTTTTTATCCTTGCTCCGTTTTTTTCTTTTAGAAAATTATCAATTATTTAAACAAATTACAACATCAACATGATGAAGAAAAAAAAGGAAAAAGCATGTTATTGTTTAGTGTGGACAAAAATATGCATCCAACATATCAACCATTTTTTCAATTTAAGTACTTAACAAATTATCTCTTCTATACAAATCATCCCTTATATAATATAATGTCTTGGCAATTTCAAGGTTGTACACAAGGTAGGATTCAAATCAAAATTAAGCAGCGGTATACTTATTGAAATTAAGTAGTTAATAGTTCAGTTTGAAATTAAGCAGCGTCACTCTTCTAAATTTAGACTATAATTTTTTGGATCTAACTAAAAATTTAGTACTCGCAAGTTTCATTTCAAAATCAAACAGCGATACAAACTTGACCTTGCTCATGCATAAATTCGCCCCTGGTTGTACATGAGTGTAAACCAAAATATTTGGTAGCCATAAGTAGTACTTGATAGTTGGTATGTCATCCAACTTTTGCACGCGGGAACAATGCAGCCAAACTAACAACAGAAAAGTAGTTAATTGAAAGAGAAGTGTATTTGTATCTACTATATCTAGAGAATCCAATATAAAATTCAATTGTACTCTTAGTAGCGTCAAAATATGGTTTGATTTATATGTTGTTCCTTGTTAAACCAATTCGGCATTCCCATATGGACCCCCTATTCTATTTGAATTCATATTATCTGAAATGATCAGTAGCAGTGGACTCTTTCTACATTCTCACCGCTGCTACAGCGTCGAGTGCTGTTCGCACAGTATTTTTGCTATAGTACCAATGAATTTACAGCGTAACAGTGCTGTCCGCTGACCATTTTGTGATCCCGCATTATTTCGGGGGATACAAATTCATCCTATTGAAGAACTATTTTTAATAAGCATAACTTTTTATGGCTTCAAAGAAGGTAGATGTTTTGCCATCAATATGATACATAATATTTTTTTTACGTCAATTCTGATGTGAATCAAAATTAATTTGATTGTATTATTATCGATGATAAAGTTATTTTGATTATGTATTTATTGATGACAATCAACAATTATAATTGATTTGTGTTTGAAAGTTTTTGTCTATAGCATACTCACTCTTTTTTTGCATTATATTTTCAATTTAGCTTCTTGGCATATTTATATTTGTTGACATCTAATTTAGCTTCTTGGTCTACTCAACTAATTAAAGTCTTACAACTAAAAAATCAGTTGAGATATATGTTTATTTAAATTCCAAAAAATGGAACAGTAATATATATGAGATGTATATATCTCCATTATTTGTTTGGTAACTAATGAGGCTTTCAACGAACCCATGTATGGTAGGTAGGTAAGAAGGGGGAACAAACGAGAACTCCTTTAAATTATCGTTTGCTTAGAACAAACCTAACAATAGATTCTAAATACCAAACATTTGATTGAAAACAAAATTTTCAGCAAGTAAAAAATATATATATTTTTGCATATCTTTGATTATAAATACCAAACAATTGATGGAATCAAATTTGTTTTTTGAGAAAAAGTGACGCAAACCAGAAAATATTCAACCAAAGATTTGTTTCGTCCTGTAATTCTAAATTGATTTGATAAGATTTATCTTCAAGATCACTTTGCGTGCACTCCAAATTTATCTAAATTATTATCTTATTTCCTGTCTTTTACTTTTTTAGTAATTAATTTGGATATATTCATCGAATCAATCAATTATTTCTTCCTTTATTTTGTTTATTGCTTACTTTGGGATCAATGCTTGTGTCGCCTACAAAAGAGATCCTAGTCTTTTGTAAGTGTCCTCGTGTTATGTCATGTTTAATGAAACTTAGTTTGTGAGAGAATTTTGAGAATTCGCTCTTTTCTACTTAGCATATTACTTTACTTTATTGTTTCAATTCTGCTAAACCAGTTATCGCAGTCCGTCCTCGCAGAATTGTGATTTGAGATGCGAGACAGTGTCAAGTGGTATCAAAGCAAGTTTCGACAATCACCTTCATGCTTGCGTGAAGTTGTATCTCCGACAACCACCAACCATCCACCACCTTTGCCTTGTGCAAAGTTGTATCTCCGACCATTGCCTATCATCCACAAAATCATCCAATTCCACAGTACCTCTGCAATATCAATGGCAGATCCATACGTCATTTTCCTCCTTGCACAATTGCGAAAGATCAGTGAGGCGCGTCTCATACCCGAAACAGAGAATCGATGTCAACAAGTCACACAAGAGATTGCACGATTCACACAACTTATGGATTTTTACAAAGAAAGTGCCAACATGAGTAACAACCGAGACCAAATCAACCTTAATGTACATGCTCAAAACCAAACTTTCTCCGATGGTTTGCAAGTAGAAATACCCCCTTTACCCAAAGAGGAGACAAACGAGCCAACCTTCGACGAGGTTTTCGAGTCCTCAAATTCGGCAAACGAGGTTCTCAAGGTCTCGAAAGATGAGGTTCTCGAGCCCATTGATTTAAGGAGGGAGCAGCCCGAGCACTAACAACAAGATTCTCGACTTCTCAAGTTCGAAAGACAAAATTCTTAAGTTTTTGGGTTCAATAAGCGGAGTTCTTGAAATCGAAAGTTTTTCTTGAAATGCTTAAATACTAGTGCCTTCAATATCTTGAAAAGATCCTGTAATTATGATAAGATTCTTGAGATCTTATCAAGATCCTATATCTTCTTGAAATCTTATTAAAAATCTCTTATCTTTAGTAGGATTCTTGAGATCTTAGCAAGATCTCGCAATCTTTAAAGATCTTGACATCATTCTCGATATCTGATTAAGATTTCGTAATCTATAAAGGTTATGATATGATTAATGAGATCTTTGCACTAATATTAATTAAATTAACTATAATTAGTTCATCAACAATTATAATTAATTCAATTTAATTCTATATGTATTTGTATCCAAAACTTAGTGAAATACGTATTATCCCATGCCTTAATTAATCACATTTATATGGCATATATTATATTACTCAACACAATATTAGTGATAATATTTGATATATTAATCATATAACGTGTAGTCCAAACTTTATTTATTAGATTTGACGTCTCAATTTCAACAATCTCCCACATGAAAAAGTGTGGTCTTACTGATAATATATATTATTTTTCTTTATTGCATGCATAACTTTTATGTATTTCCAATCGTATTTCTTAAATAATTCGATCCATCAGCTATACCAACAAGGGACTTAAGCGGTGTTTCCTGCATTCACTTTGTGGTTATTCCGACTTAAATTACAGTGTCAAACAGAACTGGATGACATTAATCAAGTTTGGACATATAGTTCAAAATTACACGCAATTGTGATTACACGTGGCTATCTCCGATTGAGTCACTTTATTCTTGACTTTATTGAGGTTAAAACTTAACGAGAAAAAACAATGAAGTTGAAAATATAATTTGTATATATCATAACTTGTTACAAATTACATATCATAGAACAAAGTCAAACTCATACTTCCACATTTTCCTAAATATAAATTACATCCAAACGAGCAAAACGCTCATGGAACATTTTATGTGGTAATTTCTTTGTAGGTAGATCTGCAAATATGGAGTATGTACATTTATGTTCTATCTTTAACTCATTATTTTGCACTCTCTCTTTCATACTACTAGAAAACTTATAAAATACTGTATTCGTATTAAGTTTCTAGCATTATCACATATGACTCGTTTATTGTCACAATATAACTTAAATGATCTCTATATCGAGTTCATTACATGCAGTAAAGTGACATCTCTATGAAACCTTACATTGAAATCAGATTTGGAACATTTAACGATCTCCTAAAACTTTTCCAATATCTGATACGTGAGTATATAATATTTTGTTTGAAATAAATCCTTTAAGATCTCTTATCTGCATTCTAAAAGATCTTATTATAATTATCTTTATTTCAAATTTCTAAGTATTTTCTTAATAATTTTAGCATACAACACAATATCTTAATGTGTGTAGACTAATATGTATATAATGCCTTTTGCAACAATTAAATTCGATATAATTATTTGAAACAATTAAACTTCATAACATGAATTCGCACACATAGGTGGTACAATTCAATTAGATATAGTCAAAAATCGAAATCCTAATTACACAATTGCTAGTCTATGTGTGAAAGATATAAGGTAATAAAATAGATGAGGAGGCGAGAAATTACTTTCCATATCTAATGGTCTTTCGTCTTTTGGCTCTCAAGCAAATATAAGAAGTCGATGCAGATGATTGAAAGAGAACCCTTGAATTATTCGCTGGCGAGTACTTCCAAGAACAAACAAGTGCTCTTTTATTTTCATACAACTCACGATTTAAAGCTAAGATATTTGTCTTTAATGAAGAGAACAAAATAGAGCCTAAGTGCAACACATGCACATCTAACACACATGTATTCTTTGGAGACCCAACGCTTAAATAGTAGTGCCTTCAGTATCTTGAGAAGATCTCGTAATTATGATATGATTTTTGAAATCTTATCAAGATTATATATCTTCTTGACATCTTAATAAGATCTCATATCTCTAGTAGAATTCTTGAGATCTTGCAATCTTTAAAGATCATTACATCATTCTCGAGATCTTATTAAGAACTCGTAATCTATAAAGATTATGTCATGATTCATGAGATTTTCGCACTAATATTAATTAAATTAATTATAATTAGTCCATCAATAATTACAATTAATTCACTTTAATTATATATGTATTCCTATCTAAAACTTAGCGAAATACATATTATGTCATGTCTTAATTAATCGCACTTATATGACATATCTTATATTACTCAACGTAATATTAGTGACAATACTTGATATATTAATCATATAACACATTTCAATTTTTATTTATTAGATTTGACGTCTCAATTCTAAGGATAAATTCCAAAAAACTATCTACTTTACATTATTCCCAAACAAACAATGATAATTCAAGTTCCTCATGTGTGGCTTAGTTATGGTGTTAAATTTTTGGAGAAATCATAGTGCATTAAACATTTATTTATTTAACTCGATTCTGTTGACCAATTATAATCTCAAATTGTAGCTAGAAAGGCAGCAGGAACATAATGTGTATAATGTAGAAATACCTCACATGGCTTGTTATTTTCCTAACTAACTCCAAAGTTGACATTTCATCATTCTATAATCTTTTAAATCTTATCCCAATATAGCAGCTTCCATTTTTTTGAGGCGAAATATAATGGATGATTGGAGAAAATGCCGAAAGGTCAAGGCCTTGTTTAAAAAAACATAAAATTTGCCATTAATTAGGGTGCATGTTGTCATTTTAAATACAGCAATTTTATTAATTAACGGCTTTAACGACTGTGAATTAACCACCATCGAATGCCAAATCCAAGGGAATTGCTCTCAGATTTGGTGGTAATCGTGCCTAGTAATTAAAATTAAATATTTATAATAAACTACATACATATATACATATAGGGTCCATGTGAATTACTTTGAGATTCCCACGAAAATAAATTAAAAAATATCCTTCCTAATTAATGTGCCTTATGAATTGATCTCAAACAGACACAGTAGCTACAGTTATATTAATAGATTTTTAATGAAAAATATATTCAAATATAGTTGGTATTTTCAAATATGAAATAATATTATCCGAGAGATTTAGGTCAAATTTCAATTTTAACCAAATCCGCAAGTGTATCACGAGTCGGCTAACACGAAAAGCAACTGGTGCAATTGCTTAATAAGGTTTTATGAGCATGTGAATGTGGGTCCCACGAAGAAAAGGTAGTTCTGTTCATGGCGTAAAATGAAACCATGTCACATGCATGGAAGAACGCAACATACAATGATACAATATATAGAGATAGGTTGGGGTGTTATATGAAGCATCAAATTTTTAATATTTCACATCGTATTTCTAATTTTAAAATTTTAATGATCGATCCGAACCGTTGAACATGATCTAAATATTGAAATCTACTTGGAGATTGAATTTTACATTTTTTTTTAATTTTTGTGCTATTTTTTAGAGAGGTAGAAAAATTGCAACTTTTGTTGGTTCAGAAACCGTTTGATTAGCAACTTTTCTACCTCTTTAAAAAAATAGCAAAAAATTTCAAAAAAATATAAAATTCAATTTCCAAGTAGATTTCAATATGTAGATTATGTTCAACGGTTCGAATCGATTGTTGAGATTTTCAAATAGAAGATAATGAATGTCGAGCACGGAGGGTTTGGTTAATTTTCCCAATGTTCGTCATGTGACCCATTAATGTATTTGTCGAATTTTGGGTTGTGAGGTTTTGTGGATTTATCCAAAAAAAAAAGTACTGAAATATAGAAGAAATTTTGTCTACTACAAATATCAATAAATAAATATAACACGCATCATTAAGAAAAATCTTTTTAATGTCCTAAAATATTTTTGGTGAGTGAGTAACATTTTTTTATTCTGTTTCAAGGTGATAATTTCATCAATATGCTTTACAGAGAACCTTGGATGTACATATTTACAACAATATGAATCTAGATTATGGTGTAATAGTTCTTGAAGTAGGTATACAAAATCACGGAACCGAATATGCTGCTCGTAAAACTCCTGCTTGTTTCGATCTGAACCGTTCAAAACTCATCTAACGGTCAAAGCATCTGCCTCCTGAATCAAATCACAGCCGTTTGTGATGGTCGATCGATTTGTGGCGGTCGGATCGAGAGGAGTCCTTCATGTGACAAACATGTATAAAAATAGAGGAGGTTTATAATATCTCCATTTTTTGTGTCTTCAAAATTCATATCATTTAGCATGGACATTTTTTATGCATTTAAATCTAGATCATTCGTTAATTTTTTATGACTGATGTATATTTGAAAGCACAATGAAAGACACAAAAATGAAGGAATTATAACCCTCATAGAAATAAGGGAATATATGAAGCATGTATTTGAGAATGCAGTTAGTTAGTTCTTCTTTTATTATGAATTACTGCTGGTGGAGAGAGTTTTTTATGATTCTAAAATTAGGGATATATTCGAGTGAATACTGAATACATAAATTTGTAGGATTGTTAAAAACTTTTACAAATGGAAATTTTGTGGTATAAAAACCACATATACTTGAAAAAAAAAATTGGAAGGTCAGCCAAGGAGGAGTCCTTCATGCCCTCTATTCATTAGATTTAATTACTTGATATTTAATTATGATGGCATATTAATTTTCTGATGTGCGTATAAACCAGCCATATGTGATCCTCTTGTTTAATTAATTAATTAATTACTAAATCTCCAAAAATATATCATATAGATATATAACTTGTAATTAAGGGATAGAAGATTAATTCCTAATTAATGGAAGGAAATATTACCATTCGTAGTATATCAACACAAGGATATCATTGTTTTGTACTTCTAAATATAACCTTACAAAGATCAATCAGTATATATATTAGTATATCTATATATGTTAGTAGATCGATTGATATATGGATACATGCATGGATTTTTTTTAGAGAAGTAGTACATACATATAAATTTGATAAAATGTAATCAGGAAATTGGCCTTGTATCCATTCCATTATGTCATGTCTTGTTCAATGTTTGAGATTTTGATTGAAATTGGACCACGTATATATACAGGGGCGGAGCCACTAAGGTCCAGGATGGATGGCTCCATGATATTGAAAAAAAGTTTTAAAATTGATCTTGCAATTAGAATTTTTTTTGAAAAATAAACTTATAATTTGAATTTTTTAAAGATATTTATGATATTGAGCTATTCTGGAAAAAACCAAAATGTTGAATCATTCTGAAAATTTTTCTGGATCCGTCTCTGTATATACATCATATTAGTTCCATGTGGGTTTATCAATCTGAAACTAATTGTTTCCGAATGCCCTTACTACAAATAAAGTTATGTGAACCGTTGTCAAGAAAAAGAAATGTTCTTTATGCATCAACAAATTATATGCATGGAAATAATTAAGGAAAAATTGTTCTCAGTTATTTAAGAAAATCTAAATTACTTTTTATCTGCGTTATGAAAGCATTTGTAGTCCCCTTTTATGAGAGAAACTTATTTTTTTACAAGATCCAAATTAGTAAATTGCTCTAAGCATATGTTTCAATTTTTTATGTTATATATTCTCCCCAGTAAAAATAAATGAAAACTTTTTCTGCTTTTCATTTATTATCAAATTGACATATCCATTGCATTTAAATTCTTTGGTACATAAGAGAAATAATTACGACTTGATGCTATACACTCAATACAAAAATAATAATTTGGTAGGGTATATACATGTGTATAATTTACAATAGAAAACAAGGTTATACATGAAAAATGTCACGTCTATAAATAGCCACTTCCATATGCCAAACAATTCTCAAACCAGTCACCTCTCCTCAAGTTCACATACAACTCTATAATTCTCTCCAATGGCTCTTTCATTCTCTTCTTCCTTGGCCACTCTTGCTTTGATCTCACTGGTACTGGTACTGGTACTGAATCCATGCGCCGCATCAAAGCACAATACTGGAAACTACTCGTCAAAGGTAGGTGATACTTTGACATGGTTATCTGCCAGTGCAACTTGGTACGGCGCACCGACCGGTGCTGGTCCCGACGACAACGGTACTTAATTCACAACTTCTCTACTTCATGTGCATGCATTTCAGTCTATAGTTGTTGTTTGCTAGAGCCTAGAATTATTTTGTTACTTTCATAACCTAAAACATAACCATCAATTTAATTTTCATTTGTGGTTATCTTACTTATTATTTTGTTGCAAACATAGGTGGCGGTTGTGGTTTCAAAAATGTGAACCTCCCTCCTTTCAATAGCCTAACTTCATGTGGCAACGCTGCAATCTTCAAAGGAGGCAAAGGATGTGGATCCTGTTTCCAGGTATGCTTTTCAAAAACTAACTAAATTGCGAAATTAATACGAGGTTAATGTCGTCGTCGTCGTCGATATTCTCACTAATATCATCATTTTTATTTAAATTAATAAACTTATTAATTTATTATTAAAATAATTTTGTGCAATATTTAATTAATTATTCAGTTTAAATATTGCTAACATATATAATAGTGCATTTTAAGTTAAATTGTAGAATGTAGTACAAAAAAATAAAAATAAAGATAATAACCTGAACAGTAACTCATTCAATCTGAAAAATGAATAAAAAGGTTATCAATAATAATATTGATGACAGTATCTTCGATATCAATTTAAAAAGGAAATATTGGCTTTATTAATATATATTTTCCTTCTATGGCATTTAATTTGTATTATTCTCATGGTTTGCATGCATGTAATACGTAATTTTCCTATCGTTGTGCTGTATCTTATTATTTATTCTGGTTAATGCACGAACAGAATCAGACAAACATTAAATCCAGTGGATACCTGCTTCCTACTTATTAATTTCAAGCTAGTCCCTCACAAAAATTACTATTGCACAATGAACTACTGGAAATTAATTAACACATTGATAATTAATTTCATGCATGAAAGTCCAATTAAATGCAATCTTGATGAACATATTTTCCTCATATATTGACTCCTTTTTAAGTATAAATTACAAGTCAAATATCATGTCTACTGTTATAATCTATAAATCACCATAATTAGTATGTTCTTATATAACAATAATTTAATCTAGGTTAAATGCACTGGCCACCCGGCATGCTCCGGCAACCCCTCAAATATTGTAGTCACAGATGAATGCTTGTATGGCATCTGCTCCGACGCACAATACCATTTCGACATGAGCGGTACGACCTTCGGTTCCATGGCTATTCCTGGCCAAGAAGACTATCTTCGTCATGCTGGCAGGATGGCAATTCTAGTTGCTAGGTAATTTAATTAACTTAAAGCTAGAGGTCAATTATGCATAAACCAATATGAATAGTATAATTACTAGCTAGATTATACTACTAATACGAAGTATTCTTTGGTTGTCCTTTCCCTTCGTCTTCAACCTTAGCACAAAATTAAGATACAAGAATTTTTATAGACTTATTCCTTGCTTATCCTAGCCGTCATGCTAATAAAAACTTTTTTCAAGCTGTCTCATTGTACATAATATTTTTTATCTGTTATATATTAATGAGCTAATTAAAATGGTTATCTTTTTAGGGTCCCATGCAACTACCAAGGATTGAATGTTGCCTTCCATGTGGAGGCAGGCTCGAACCCGATGTATCTCGCCTTTCTGGTTGAGTATGCGAATGGCGACGGTGATCTTGCGCTAGTTGAAGTCCTCGAAAGCACACCTGGCGCCACCTGGACTCCACTGCGCCAATCGTGGGGTGCCATCTGGCGGCTTGATTCCAGCCACCCACTGCAGGGTCCATTTTCTGTTAGACTTACGACGTTAACCTCCGGCAAAACTCTAGTGGCACAAAATGTGATACCGGCGGATTACGTCGCTGACACCGTCTACTCATCAAACGTCCAATTTAGCCCTGTGCTATGATTGCTAAATAATCAAAGCATTATTTTGGGACATGAATCATATATGTACATGTCACCCATTGATTAATTAACTAGAGTGGACTTGTTGGAATATTTGGTTTTATTTGGACATTTATACGGAATAAGATAGTGGTAAGAAGTGGAGGCATGTATTAAGGATACAAGATGCTCTCCCCTCCACTATCATGTTACTTAAAACAAAGATTTGTATTAATTCATAATGTCAAATGAAGTGCAAGCTTTATAGATAATCATGAGTTTGAGTGAAGAATTGTTCAATTGTTATGTACTAATGAAGTATGGGCCCAGATTTTTTTTTTATAATGTTATGTTTTTGGATTAAACCGTCTCCATTATATGTATTACATGCATGTAACATATATTTTAGACCTGTTTGCTGTAATATATATTACATATTAATTAACAAGCCTGCATGCGCTGAAATGTTTATCCAACTGATTAATTAACAATTTATAATTAATGATTAGTATTTAGTAGTGTCAAAGAAATTCATAATATCTGACATTCTGACGTATTATGATCTTGCAATTAATTAATGCTTAATTTTCTTAAATCATTAAACATAATCAAGCTTTTAAGTAGCGGCGATAAAACAACGATATAGCAGTTTGAGCATTTTTTTTGAGCTATAACGCAAGATATATTGAAAAATGCAGCTTTATCGGTTTTTGATAATAAATGGATTTAGCGGCCGATAAAGCGGATATGATATAGCGATTTTAGCGGTGATATAGTTGTTTTTGTTGTTTAATTGTTATTTTTTTAGAAGATCAAGTTTTAGGTGTCTTTTTTATTTTTTTCTTTGTATTTCTAAACTACTAAGATACTTACTCATGAATTATTTAATATATTAATTTTGAAAATGTATTTTGTGATAACAAATTACTATTATATGTTATTATTAAGCATATAAATTGTATTAATTATAATTTATACTTTATATCATTTGAAATAAAGTAATATGATATAGATATCAATATAATAGTTTATCTATCGTTTTCTTCCCGATAAAACGCTAAACGCTAAATCACCTCTCCACTGTTAAACCGCGTGAATAGTTATTTTAAATCTTGATCATAATATATACCTAGGGACGGAGCCAGGATTTTAATTTGGGGGGTGCGAAGATTCGAATCCGAATCCGATTCAATCTCATCCGGCTCCAACACTTGAAAAAGTTCGACGATACACGATTCAAACTCTGACCAAATCTTGCCTGATCTGATCCATGACTGTAAGTTGTCGGAACTTGACGATTCGAATTAATCTTACTCGATCTCATCAATTTTATATGTTTATTGTGAAGCATATTTTACATAGACAATTATATAGCAACATTGATTGTTGTAAAATACTCGTCAATTTTATATGTTTAATAATGTGGCTCACTAAATGTAGATATTGATTTTCATGATTAGGTGCACATTACTAATGTTTCATTCTAAAAAAGTCATCGGAAATAAATAAAAAATCATTGTTGATTAGCTTTCCTATTTAAATTATAAGGGTCATGCATCTTTCATATGATATATCGTGATTTTTATAATCTAAATCAAATGTTCTTAATCACTCCGATAAATTGAGATCATCTGACTGCTACTTTGGCACACCTTAATGCCTCATTCTACAATATTGAACTAATTAATTATTTATACTAGATTTTTTCTCCTAAATGGGTTAAAAGCAACACATGAGATTTTCAACACGTATTTTCATCAAAAATCTGAAATCTATACAATTTTATGTTTTTTCATACCAATTGTATCTTAAGTATTTGCGAAAATTAAGATCTTCTTTCTTTTCACATAAAAAAGGTACATGATGGATCACCACGTGATCCACTTTACTCTTAAATATTGTATTGAAACAAGTAGCAAAAAATGCGATAATTTGTTGCAAATGATCAAATATTTATTAGGAGTCTTGTCCTACACTGTATTATTCTTCACCGCTCAATTTCTGAAATTGAAGAGCGTTGGTTAGCCTTTAGATTGAAGAATGGTAGACTCTCAATTTCAAAACTATTATTCATTATTGCGTATATAAATGAACGTTTAAAAAATATTGGAGGTGGGTAACACCCCACCAGCCTCCCTCTCTCCCTCACTGTATATACCTGCGACATAACCAACCAAATTATTTCATCCATGTGATTACTGGTTAGGAAAAAAGACAACCAAATATATACCAGCACGGCACGGATGCTAGCTGAAGTATGTACCTGATTGGTTGCGGCCTTTTTTATGTGGCTATTCGTGCCATACAACGATCTTGTAAAGTGAGAACATATATACTTCTTTATGATCTGAGATCAATTGGCTAAAGTCTAATTTCATGGTTCAGATATGACATGAATATAGTTTTGGAAAGACTGGAGGTAATATAATTTTGAATATATATTTGTGCAATATTTTGAACAACGCAAGCTATACTTATGTACTTAATTAATTAACGACTCTAACTAGAACTTTGGCTGAAGGTTAAGTAATAATTTTAAATCTTTATAAATTTATCATGATGGAATGGATCATTGTAATTGTTGGATCTTTAATTAGAAATATTAAGTAAACACGAGTTAGGTTTAAATAAAAAATATGATTGGAAATTAAAAATAAATAACTTAAAGACAAAAATTAAAATGGTGGAGTGCAAATCTTAGAAAAGAAATTAAAGAAAGAAAGGACATAATTCAAAGTTTAAATAACTTTGAATTACTTACAGAACAAAGAGAATTAACTGAAATAGAACTAGAAAACTGTTTCACATTTCAAAATGAATTATCAAATTTGCATAATGAAGAAGCACTTTATTGGCAGCAAAGAGCAAAAGATAAATGATTAGCAGAAGGAGATGCAAATACTAAGTATTTTCATAAAATTGCTTCATACCAAAAACAAAAAAAATCTAATTACATCATTATACATTGATGAAATTGAAACTACAGATGAAGAGATTATTGCTAAACATATATTTCAACATTACAAAAATTTAATAGGTAAGGGTGATAAATTATGGATTGATTTAACTGGTATGGTCTGGGAATCAAATGAAAAAGTAAATGATAGTGAAAATGAAATATTAACTCAGTCATTTACAATGGAAGAAATTCATCAGGCAGTTATGCAAATGGATCCAATTAAAGCTCCTGCACCTCATGGATTTTCAAATGCATTTTATCAGAAGTGTTGAGAAATAGTTAAATATGATATTTTTGCCCTTTTCTTAGATTTTTATCAAAATAAACTTGACCTATCTAAACTAAACAGAGCAGCAATAATACTAACTCCTAAAATAAAGGAAACTAATAGAATAACTAATTTTAGACCAATTAGTCTATTAAATTACAGTTTTAAAATCTTCACAAAAGCATTGGCAAATAGAATAAGTAAAATATTACAAAGAATAATAAGTCTAAATCAGTGTGCATTTTTAAAAGGTAGAAACATTTTAGAAAGTATAATATCAGCACATGAAATTTTACATTCAGTACATAAAACAAAAAAAGGTATATTAGTCAAAATTGACTTTCAAAAAGCTTTTGACAATATAAGATGGGAATACTTATTCAAGATTTTGAAGGATAGGGGATTTTGTGATCAATGGATTAGCTGGATCAAACAAACTCTAATTAAAGGGCACAGTGCTATTATGTTAAATGGCAAAATAGGTACATACTTTTGGTGTAAAAAAGGATTAAGACAAAGAGACCCATTATCTACTTATCTATACATACTAGAAGCTGATAGTTTATCAAAATTAATAAATAATGGTATGAGTCATAATCATTTTGAAGGTCTTGGTCCAACTCTAAAACATGGTAAAAAGAAATTATGCATTTACAATATGCTGATGATACATTGGTTTCCCTACAAGCAAATGGTCATATGATACAAAATTTCAAATGGCTATTAAAAGTGTTTGAAGGTTTAACTAGTTTAAAAATAAATTACAATAAAACTGAAATAATCCCTTTAAATTTTGGATCAACATTTAGGAAACTATTATGCAAATATACTTGGATGCAAAGTAGGAAAATTACCATTTAATTATCTAGGCCAATCACTTCACTAGAAAAAACCAAGCAAAGAAGATTGGTTCAAACTAATTGATAAAATAGCAAAAAAATGTTACCTTTGTGTAAAGAGAAAATGTTATCATTAGGGGGAAGGCTTACTTTAATAAATTATGTGTTAACATCTATACCATTATACTATATTTCTACATACATAATGCCTAAATGGATACAAAAGCAAATAGATATTAGAAAAACTTTCCTTTGGTCAGGGTCTGACAATATACAAAAAAGAAAATAAACCTGGTAAAATGGAAAAAACTATGTAGAAGAAAAGAATTTGGTGGATGTGGCATACTAAACTTGACACAAATGAATTATGCACTAGTATGCAAATGGGCATGGCTATTCCTGTACTAGCCACATGAGAATCTATGGAAAGAAATAATAATCACAAAGTACAATAAATTCAACAATAAAGCATCTACTTTCTCGTCTGGAGTTAGTCAACTAGCTAGATTTATTCAGATAAATAATATAATAATTGTGGGTGATGGTTCTACTATTGATTTTTGGAATGATGTGTGGTTTATTAATTGTCCTTTAAAATTACAATACCCTTTAGTTTTTCAAAAAACAAAACCTGAGAAAATAACATTAGCCAAGGTATGGAACAAGAGAGAAGTACAATTAAATCTGACAAGAGGTTATAGTCAAGAAATGAGATTGCAAAAAGAAAATATTAATAATATACTACAAAACACCCAATTCTCTGATGAAAGAGACTCATCAATTTGGCAATTAGAACAAACTGGTATCTATTCACTAAAATCAATGTATATATTTTTAAACTCTGGGGAAATAAAGATCAATATCAAAAATACTTTTTGGAATCTAAAAATACCTTTAAAATTTAAATTGTTTACTTGGTTATTACTGAACAATAGAGTATTAACCAAATATAACTTAATAAAAAGAAATATAAATGTGCAGCCACAATGTTTATTATGTAGTGAATCTAATGAGACTATTGAACACTTATTCCTACATTGTCCTTTCAGTAAAAGAATTTGGTTAATGATTAAACATAGAGAGATAGAAGGAATGAAACTAAACTTGGACTCAATTCAAGAATTATGGCACTCAATCATACTTATGAATAATGTAGAAATGCAAAAATGGGGAAATTTATTTACAGTATTCACTTGGCTAATCTGGATAGAAAGAAATGGAATTATTTTTCAAAACAAAACAATAAGAAGTGATAGAACACTTTATAGCACTATAATATATTTATGCATGCTTTGGGCAGGTGGTACAAACCAACTTGGCCACCTAAATCAAAACACAGTGAGGCAAAACCTAAATAGGCAAGTACAGCAGGAAATAGAGGTAAATCAATTCCAAAATGGTGATAGCACTCAGAGCACATATGATGAAGATTTGCTGGATTAAAGAATTTCAAGTGAACAAGAGATGAAATGGACGCTTGCTCAGCATTTTAAGGAAGAGATAATATTTTAAGTTGCCATGGATGCATCATATGAAGACATTTCAATTTTGATTAGTCAAATAAAATAGTTGGATTAGTTAAAAGCCAAATTTGTAATAGTGGTAAAAATGTAATACGCTAAAAGTCAAAATTAGGATAGACATTTAGTGCAGTTATTTTCTTATGATGGGTTACAGTACAAAACTCATGTACCGTAAAAACACCCTAAAAAATTGTAATGCTTTCAATAATAAAAGAAGCTGGCACTCTATCTTGGGGTAGTTTTATCCCAAAAAAACATTATATTATATACATATTGGGCACGACAGAAGTTGGACAGTGCAGTTGGAAGAATCTTAACAATTATTTGTTCGTTTTATCCTGAAAAAAATAAAAATAACATTATGATCATGGTTTTAAATCTTTGACAATGATGACTCTATTTTTCAACATTCAAGTTCACATGTGTTTACTGAACGCATGCGTTCAGAAATTCAAATTCTGAACCAAAAAGTTAGTTGCAAATGTGAATCCAAAGTCTAAACGCATCGTCTGAATGCATTGTTCAGAAAACACTTCTGAATGCAGAATCTGATCGCAGAGTCTGAATGATGTGTTCACAGGTACTTAGAATTTTTTTTGTTCTTTCTTGATATCTGAAAGCATGCATTTAGATAACACATGTGAACGTGAACGATAAAAAATATGATCATCATTCTCAAAAATTTGAACCAGAGTTGCATATGCTATTCTTACTCTTTTTAGGGTCAGGATAAAAATTCGAATCTTAATGAGAGAAGAAGGAATACACACGTGACACATTGAGTCTTGTATTATGTACATTTCTTGAATCGCATTCTTTGTATTTGTGCAGCACCAATGAGATGCATGTTTCATGAATTGTGTTTTGTGTATTTGTGTTATTATGTAGCACCTGTGTATTTGATCATAACTTTTAGTAATTTAAAGAGAATCTAAATTAGAAAAAATAAGTTGAATTTTTTATTTGGTGTTAGATTTGACCTGGAAGTTTGTTTTTACAATTCGATGGGTATGGGATAGTACGCCGAAGTGGAGAAATCGAGAAATGGGCTTGTAGCCAGTCAACGAGTCTCAATTAAAGCTTAAAGCCTCAATTTTTGTCTTATTGTATTCCTAAAACAATTAAAAATAGTTTGTCGGTGGTCACTGGACTCGAATCTGATTTCAATTTTTTTTTAATGAAAGTGCATTTCACACACTCAGCTTTTCGTTCATTCTTTTTAGTGGAAATTGTAAACTTATAATAATTATATTCATGTTGTATAATGTATTAATGTTACGTATATAGCTCACAAACACTTGAGAAAATATTAGTTATCTTTCTTTGAGATTATTTATTAAATGTCAGACAAATCAACTTTTATGTAATCGAACAATAGTATCAAAATCATAGAGTTATTAACATGTTGCGTGACTGTTAGTTTTTCTATATAACTTGTAATTGTTAAGGTTGACCTCTTTTTGCATGCAATTATATGCTTGTGTTATGATAACAATAATAATAATAATAATAATAATGATGATGATGATGATGATGATGATGATAATGAGAAGACACAGAGATCTTATCAAATATCAAATAATAAAAAAATTGGATATACTCTAATCCTCAAAAATTGCTACAATATAATAACTATTGTTGATTGGATTCAATGGGCCAAAAATTGGAGCACTATATTTTGAACATGGAATCAATTGACTAAAAGGAAACCTTTAAAAGCCTTGAAATGTATCTGGTAAATCAAATCAGATTTGCACAACTACTACTGGGAACTTGTCAATACCGGGCCATGATTTCTTCTTAGGTTATCTGGTAATAATAGGTACCAGTACTACGAATCGAAATCAATTTCCGGTAAGTGTATACGTAGTTGATTTCTTGCACATCAATTTTAAAAATAATATTGGTTTTTTTATCACTGTTTTAGAACGGAATGATATCTTCTTTTGGCTAAATGTTTTAATTTTTTTTTCCAGCATTAGATTTTACAATTACCCCCATCTTTTTATCTAAAAAAAAAGATTTTACAATTACATTTGTGGCACAAATACTGCTACGAAAATAACAAATACTGAATGGCAACTGGCAAGACCGGATATTCACGGCATTTGTGCCACAAATACTGCTATGAAAACAACAAATATTCATTTCCATTGCAGAAGTGCTTCGCATAAATGCAACTCGTATGGCATCAGATATGCACCAACATGATTCTTATGACCAACTCTTGTATGACAACGGATACATTAATTTTCCTGAGCTATCCATGTGAGCATAGCAAATTCGACCCAAAACTAAATACTCGAGATATTTCCATTATTAAATTAATTTACAACTCCAATTATTCCATTCATATTTATGTGTTCTTTCATTTTTCAATGATCAATGGAATCTAAATTATTAGCCGCTAGCAATTCAGCACCATGTATCGCAAGATCCAAAGAACAACAGCACCTTTCACTGCCTTTTCTCTCGACGATGACATGTCGTCTGTTTGCCACCTTGGCATAAAACAGGACCAGGTTGTACACGTGTCAGTAGGATTAGCTAGTTAGACAAGGCTTGGTGGCCAGGGATGCACCGCTTAATGCCACGTTGTCACGTGGGTGGTGGGTCCCATTTCGTTTGTTTCTGTGGTTTGTGGGTCCCATTTCTTACGTAATGTGTTCCTAACAAATGAGAGTTGGAGATTGAGAATCTTATACACTGGGTCCCACAGAGAGGATGTGAGTGCAATTTTTTTTTTCTTTGTAATTCAAACGATAATTCTCTGATATCGAAATGCAAAAGGTGAGAACTTTTAGAAATGGGACTTACCAAGTAGAATTTTGTGAAAATCTGAGATTGTCTCGAGAAACAAAATTTTAATCAACAGATGAGATAATTAAAATAAAAAATAATAGAGAAGAGAAAAATTGGCAATGAAATTTTACTTCTAAAATTTCAGTTTGTTTTTCTTTTTTCCGAAAAAATGTCAGTGGTTGTCAATTAAGTCTGAATCCTAATTGATCAGCATACCAAAATCGTACCCATTGAACATTTATACCAGAAAGGCAGAAACCTCCTATATCTCGCCGTAATGTACTGTAATCTTGCAATTCTACCCCTAAAAATATGCTCCTATACTAATCATACCCCCATCCTGCAGTTCTTGAATTTTCTAGCAATGCTTGAGACATAACTTGGCTTGTTCAACAATGTGATGCACCAATTTCAGTTTTTTTTTCAACAGGTTGTTCTTCGCAGGGCTGCAAACGAATCAAACTCGGACGAACTAGCTTGTGTTTGAGTGTGATTTGAAATAAAACAAGATTCGAACGAACTGTGTGAAGTTTGAGTTTGATTGATACTAATTGAATTGAACTCGAACTAATCACGAACTATGAATTTTTCTTGTTGTCCAACAGACATAGTAAAATGAGATGACGAAAAAAATGAGTATTTTCTAATAGAAGATGGTGAAGAGGATGATGTTGACAATGGAGAATGAGTGTGAACCAACTAGAGAGTAACTGAATGAAGATTAAAATGCTGGCATTAAAGATGAATGAAACAAATATCTCTAATAAAAATGAAGGTAAAGTGGATAATATAGTTGAGAAAGTGAGAGAAAAATATCAACAACATTCGAACTATATAGTTCGCAAACGACATTAGAACGAACCGTGTCAAATTTGAGTTTGATTTAATACTAATTCGAACAAACTCGTAGTACAGACTATATATATCAATAGTCTTGATATCATCTAACGGTTTACATCTATCAAGATTCGAACTATTTTAGTTCACGAACAATTTCGAACGAATCGGTCCTACTTTGAGTTTGATTCAAAATCATTTCGAACTAGTTTGATTCGATTTAAAATTAATTTCGAACTGAAATCGAACGAACTAATTTCGAATTTTTCTCGAATCAAACTCGAACAAATTATGAACTACGAATTTTTCTTGCAGCCCTTTATTCTTCGTTATACAATAAATCCAACATTGGCAACTTTATATATTTTTAGATATATAATTGAAATTAAGAGATTAAATGTCTAGAAGTATTTTCAATATGATACATATATTAAATTTGAGTCAATTGAAAATATTTGAGTTTCCATTAATCAAGTTATAAAATTTTAATAGTTGGATTTTAGTGGCTTTATGATAAACTACCAAATAAATTTCAAATTAAATCAAACTTGCTACATACAAAAGCTATCTAAATAATTAGCAACACATCTACAATTTTTTGTTTTAGAATAATATTTATTAAATATATTTATTGCAAGAATGATTACTTTCTCAAAACTGAAATAGACCTGTTCTACCGGAAAAGAAAATGGGAAACTTATACATAAGCTAATGCAATGGTTTCAGCTGTAAGGATACTCTTTCCACAACAATATTCAATTACAATCATCATTTAAATAAAAAATACATATTGAATTCACTCTTAAATTGATCAAGGAGTGCTTAAAGGACAATTTTTTATTTTTTTGTACTAATGTTATCATTTTTTATCATTGCTGATATGATGACAACTTGTGTAATTGAAGTTGTCAATTACAGTTTATATTTAGCGCTCAGAATGCACAATTATTAAGCCAAAAAAAAGGAAAAGAAAAAGGAAATTTTACCTTTTATTTATCCTATAGATGCCACATCAATGGTTACTCATTGAGTTGAAAGAACAGTTAACAACCCCTTCAATAATTTCTCAGTATTAGAAAAAGTGGTTTGTTTTGGAGCAGCCTGTTTTTATCTGATTTAATGCTTTCTGAGATAGATTGGATAAAATAGATAATATTTATAATAGAGAGATTATATGGACTCAAAATTACTCTACTACATTAATGTTTGACAATATTTTCATTTATATTAACAACTTTCCTATAGCTTATAATATATATGTTTTGATCTATTATGTTAATTGTTAAATGTTTTATTGAATAATTTGTATAATATACATTCAACTCTTATAGTATATTTTATTGTACATACTTCTAAAATATTCTATTTCAACCGAAAAAATAATAAAGGGATAATGTCATCGGAGGCTCCCGAACTTTTCGTTTGTGACAAGTTGGCCCCCCAAACTTTTAATGTGGATAAACACCCCATCTGAACTTTGTGTTCAATGATAATGACCCCTCTATAAGCTTATTTATAATTTAATGCTATCTTTTATTTATTAAATGACAAGAATATCCTTGCATGTCAATAGTATAATACTTAAAATATTTATGTTTATGAAATTTTAGCTTGCGGAAGTTCATAATTTATTAAGGTAGCTAGTTAACTAGTTATTCATAATACATATAATATTTTTTATTTTACTTTTTCTATGATTCATTTATTTAACATAAAACATTTAATTAAATATTTAAATGTATATATCATAATGCTTTGATAAATTTTGTTTTTAATAAAAAAATTAAATGTAATAATTTTTAATATCAAGTTCTGAATAGTACAATAATTTTGATTTCATAACTTATGCATAGTACACAAGTAAAATTTATGCCTTTATAATATTTTACTTTTTATATATCAAATAACTTAGTTTTTATCAATAAAGATTTGTAAAATGTATATTTTCATTAAACTAAAATGAATCACAAAATACAAATAGAAATGATGAATATTTATGCATCAATATTCAATATACTTATTTTAAATGGCAATATTTTTTTCAAGTTAGTATCATTTTTTTTAAATGTGAAAACATGCTTATTTTAAATATTGTAGACATGCAAGGATATTTTTGTCACTTTATAATAAAAGAGAATATTAAATGATAAATAAGTTTCTAGGCGGCCATTATCATTGAACACAAAGTTCCGTCGGAGGAAGAATATTTGTTCAAATTAAAAGTTCGAGGACTAACTTGTTACAAATGAAAGTTTAGAAATCTTCAGTGGCATTAATTACTCGAAAGTTAAATTATAGATGTCTTCTGAATTATTTAAATAAAACAAATATCGAACTTAAGTCAATTTGAAAAGTATCTAGTTTTAGATGAAATAATTAATTTAGAATTATTTAGAGTGAAATTTTTGTACATACTTGTAAAACAATTTTGTTTTGGCATTATTATTCAATTTTCTTCATGCGATCTAGCTATCACGTGCTTGTAGCAAAATACAATTCTTATTTCTCCATAGGCTTAGTTACGATACTCTAAAAGCAAAAGCACAATAAATAAATAAAGAGGTTAGTCCCTCATAAACCAAGTCTACACAATAAAATATCCTCTCATATGCCTATAAATTCATATGCTCTCCTCTCCTCCTGCCTTGTAATTTCGCTTCGCCAAAAATTCATTGCTAGCCAAGGCAATCAATTCAGACAAGCCATCACATCGCTTCTATCAACCTAAAGCCAAAACCTGATGGCAAAGGGCCGCCGTTACGATGCCGACCGACTCCTTGGCACGTACGGATACATGTCGACCCAATTTACCGGCCCAGAGTACCACGAGTCTGACATGTGGTCCAATTTGATCGAGCCCGAGTCGGACAGTTCCGGTTGGGTACAGACACGTGAGTACCGTAACATGGGTGGATTGTCAATTGCCTTCTCGGGAGGTCTAGCGTCGTCAGAACGACGCCGACAAACAGAAACCCGGCATGTGGTTGCTGCCTCTGCACCGGTTAATGTGCCGGATTGGAACCGATTTAGACAGGAAGAGTTGGTTGAGGTGGCGAGTGAATCAGAGAACGATTGGGGTAGTACCAACAATGGTGATTCGGGTGAGCGGGTCCCGCCACATGTATACTTGGCGAGAACACACGGAACAGGAGTTGCTTCATCGGTTTTTGAAGGCGTTGGCCGGACTCTCAAGGGACGGGATATGAGCCGGGTCCGAGACGCCGTCTGGAACCAGACGGGTTTTTTTGGATGACCCGGAATCCTCGTAATTTAT
Organism: Eleocharis quinqueflora; assembly: GCA_964058865.1. Taxonomy (NCBI): domain Eukaryota; kingdom Viridiplantae; phylum Streptophyta; class Magnoliopsida; order Poales; family Cyperaceae; genus Eleocharis; species Eleocharis quinqueflora. The sequence continues at coordinate 266,390 of CAXKVX010000310.1, forward strand.
TTCTTAATTAATTGGGGGTTTTATTTTCTGAATTTTCATATATATATATTTTTATCCATTAGTGATCTGAAAACCTAAAAAGGAGGGGTTGGAAAGGGGAAAATTTTGTTGTATAGTTGTGTGTGTTGGGATTCTACTTCATTTATTAGAAATTGGATTTTGAATTTGCTCTTTAAATTAGGTTTCAAATTTCATGTAAGTCTTGTTATTTATGGAATCATTCATCATTAGCTGGTTTCACATGAAATTGCAGCTGCCAAATGAGTTTCAACTTTCAAGTAAGATCGGAGTCTAATGTGGTTGGAGAATTAGAAAATGAAATTAAAAATATGTTGCTATGGGTACTCAAAGAGTTCACCCTATACATATTTTTCCTATATATTGTTTCTTAAATTAAACTACTTAATATTTTATTCTTAAATATCCAAAAATTTTGCTTTTTATTGAATTATTAATATTTTTATATATCAAAATATGAACGACAAATCAGTCGCAAAAATTTGAATAATTGACTATACAACAATTAGTTGTTTAACGATGCCCCTCCGTTTGTTGAGCGCATTACGTTTTTAAAACACTGTTGTCATCATTGATAAATTTTTACAGCCACAAAAGAACCAAAACAAACGACTGAACCACTATGATCTTCTCTGTGGGAATTATGAGTTGGAATTTGGAACCGGACTACAGTTTCTCTGTTACCATTATTATTTACCTTTCGATCTTTCTGATAAGTTTTTACAGCCACAAAAGGAAAAACAAACGAGTGAACAAATTTAAGGGTATATTTGAGGGGATGAGATCTTCTAACGCGCAGCAAAAATACTGTGCGTGCTACGCAACAAATCTCAATTTTTGATTTACATCGAGATTCGTGCAAGCTAAATTTTATAATATCAGACTCTCTGAATTAAATCTGGATCGTCCGTAATCTACAGCGCAAAACCGTCCGTAGCTGCTGCGTGGCAGAAGAACAGCTTCCATATTTGAGGGGTACTTGTAAAAGAGTCATATCAAAACAAAATTAAAACCAGGTATTGATTGGTTAGAAATTTATAGGAGCAAGAAGACGTAGCAAAGCAGCACTATTAGAGGTCTTTAGCAAAGGAGCTGGAATAAAGGCTTAAGCAATTATTGTGGGACCCACTTAAATATGACAATCCGGTCCCACAATCTTGCTATGTTTACAAACGCAGTTCTCCAGCAACTCTCTTCTGTGTGGTCATATAATTGCCAACTGTGGCATGATTTGTATTATTCTATATGTGAATCATGTGACCATTATCATTACAAGAAATTACTATTTATCTTGACTCTAAATTTCAAAATTAACCTTAAAAGATTGTCATAAATTGTAGTACAATGTAATACATATAATAGTTGGATTGCTATTTGCTAACAGTCATAAGTGGTGTAACTTTAGTATTAATTATGTAATGTATTTCAACTTTGTATTGTTTTTGTATACTAGTATTCTTTTCAATTGATTTGATATGTTTATAATTACTTTTATCTTGCCATCTTTTAATTTTATGATATTTAAATCACAGTTGACATATAAAACATTAATTTGTATTTAAAAATTGTCAGATGTTGACAATATCTTGCAAACAAGACATTAGCAATACTGATAATAATTCTGCTTTATATTAAAATTAACACAAACTAAAACTTAGGTTTTGTGTGTTCACACAGAGAAAATACTTAATTGGTAAGTTTTGGAGTTAAAAAAGGCTATTAATACTCAAATTAATAGAAGTTGTAGGAGCAAATGGCATAATAGCTCAAGTGGTAACTAACTAAGATGTCTTCAATGAAATTTGAATTTTTGTGTATAAAAGTACTAAATTTATAATATAAAATCGAAAAAAATTGAATTCTAGTAAAATAGTTCCAAACTTAAATTAACATTTGTATTATTTTTTGTTCACAATTTTACAATTCATATTATCTACAGAATCCAAAGGTATTAACTGACACTTGGTATATATATTTTCTCAACTTCAAGAAAAATTGTCTGATTTTTATTTATTGTATGTATACTTATAAATATTTGATGGATTACAATTAATTGTAAAAAAAATGCTGTAATTCAAGAACCTATATCTAATGGTCCTGTTGCTTCTTGAAATAAAATTACAATTTGAAGACAGTGAACACATCGCCTTGTTACAATGTTCAGCATTTGAGAGACAACAAAGTACATGGATCAAGACAACTTGAGCAACTGTGTTGTTAAATGTTTAGCTAGATCCAAATGACATGGCAACAACATGGATTGCAATACAACATGTGGCCACATAAGAACCAAGAATTTGTGGGGATATGAGGTTTTTGCATCACACAAAAGGAACCGGATCTGCTCGTAAATTTCTGCTTGTTTCTCTATTTGTTTCGATCTGAACCGTTCAAAATTTATCTAGCGGCCAAAGCATCTACTCCTGAATCAAATCAAAGCCATTCGTGACGATCGAACGGTCGAATCGAAAACAAGCAGAAATTTAGGAGCAGCAGATTCGGACCCCACACAAAGAGACGTGCAAGTTGTGTGGGTGCACGGTGAGCGCATGTCTAGCAAGGGTAGGGCGTAGGTGTACATATACATAGATACATACAAGCCAATTGCAATCACTTTGCTTTTTGGGGAAAGTGACACCCGGTTTTGGCACTAAAGCCAATTACATAGATACATTCAAGGAATCAAATCTGGTGCTTTGCGACACTGCGTTGGACGTAATGTGGACCGTCCGATCATCTTCAGATGCGTGCTTCACATTCTAAAAACTTTTCTGAGCAGTTCAATAACGTACAGAAATTGTGTCGCGCAGTAGAGGAATAACATATTTAATATTAAAAAATGCTATTTTCTTGCTATTTTTTAAAAACATTTCATATTTAATATTAAAAAATGCTATTATCTGGATTGTTATTAAAATATCTAAAAAAATAACAAGAAAGTCTAAAGATCACATAATTTGATTTCCTACAAAATTTTGATATGAAGAATTTATTGAGCAACCTAAATCTCAATTTATTTAGCAAATTAAAAATACATAGCCGCATAGGACGGAAGGAGTGTCATATGCATATTACCATAGCCTTGATATATATATATATATATATATATATATATATATATAGAGAGAGAGAGAGAGAGAGAGAGAGATAGGCTAGGGTGCTCCATGGAGCACCAAACCCTCAATGCTCCACATCGTATCTCCAATTTAAAAATTCTAATGACCGATCCGAACCATTGAACATGATATACATATTGAAATCTACTTGGAGATTCAATTTTACATTTTTTTTTTAAAATTTTTTGCTATTTTTTAGAGAGATAGGAAAATTGACACTTTTGTTGGTCCAGAAACCGTTTGATTAGCAACTTTTGTACCTCTTTAAAAAAATAGCAAAAAAATTAAAAAAATGTAAAATTGAATCTCCAAGTAGATTTCAATATGTAGATCATGTTCAACGGTTCGGATCGGTCGTTGGGATTTTCAAATTGGAGATAACGGATGTGGAGCACGAGCGATTTGGTGCTCCATGGAGCACCCTAGCCTTTATATATATATATATATATATATAAAGAGAGAGAGAGAGAGAGAGAGAGAAGGGATCTGTAGCCTCTTTTTTCTAGCCTCCAGCAGCCTCTGTCATCAAAACCGATGAAAATAGTTGATCCGGACTGTTGAAAATATTCTCCATAATAATGTAGACTTCAAGATCAAATTTTACATTTTTTGAATTTTTTTACTATTTTATCGGAGGTGTTGAAAATTTATATATCTAACGATCTACAAACATTGAATTTTCAACCCATCCATTAAAATAGATAAAATTTAGTCTCCAAGTCTATGTTAGTACGAAGAATATTTTCAATGGTCCGGATCGATCATTTTCATTGGTTTTGATGGCAGAGGCTACTGGAGGCTACAAAAAAAAGGAGGCTACTGATCCATTCTCATATATATATATATATATATATATATATATATATGAGGAGGGATCCGTAGCCGCCATCTATTTCGTAGCCCCTCGCAACCGCTCCATCATATCAAGTGTAAATGGTTGATTCGGACCGTTGAAAACATTTTCCATACTAATGTAGACTTGGAGACCAAATTTTATATTTTTTGGAATTTTTTTACTATTTTATCGAAAGGGTTGAAAATTGAATGTTTGTAAATCGTTAGATAAATAAATTTTCAATCCATCCGATAAAATAGTAAAAAAAAATCAAAAAATGTAAAATTTGGTTTCCAAATCTATATTAATATGGAGAATGTTTTCAACAGTCGGAATTGGTCATTTACATTTGCTACCATGGAGCGGTTGAAAGTTTGGCGGCTACGGATCCATCCTCTCTCTCTCTCTCTCTCTCTCTCTCTATATATATATATATATATATATATATATACATATACACAAACATATACATATATATACATATATACATACATATACATGTATACATATAGAGTGAGGCTATGGTGTTCCGCAAAGCACGTGCTTTGCAATTGTTGACCATTGGATCTTCGAATATCATGTTGGCACGAATCACAAAGCGTGATTCAATGGTCCACAATTGCAAATCACGTGCTTTGCGGAACGCCATAGCCTCACTCTATACATATCTATATATATATATATATATTATGAGGAGGACTAAAATGTCTCCATCATGCCTTCAAATCATGATAATTCATTAAGAAACAAAAGGTGAAGTTGAAAATAAAGTGAAAGTATAAGTGGTCAATATTTTGAAGGTATGATAGAGGTAAAAAAATAAAAACATTTGAGCCATCCTCATATTTTATATAAGAAGATCCGATACTATTCAATATTTATTAATTTTTAAACATTTTCTTACAAAATTATGTGTTTATATATGTTTGAATCCACAGTTTTTTGAAAGACATCATAGTTAGCTATAAACTGCTAGTCCAAATGCAATGGAAGAAAAAAAATTACTAGAGGTAAAATGAAGAAATACATTTTGAAATAAAAAAAGAAAAAATGTTCATAGTTTCGTTACTTAGTCTTTTAATATTGTTATGTCCACTCTCGAATGATTTTATTTGTGAAAGCACAAAAATGTCAGATACAGTTAAATTAATCATTTTTACAATTATGTATAAAAAAAACAACTCTACCGTACCTGACAATTATATATTTTCATTAAAATCAGTCAGGTTTATAATTATGTATTGAAAAAAGAATAATTATACCGCACTGACATGCAATTATATACTTTAAGTTGACACATATTTTTTTTTAATTAACAAAAAGCCATTTTTTAGTCTGACAGGACAATAAAAATATACTGTAAAATTCTGAGGATAGTATTAAGGACTATACAGATTCTCTAATTAAAAAATACATTTTAAAATAAAAATAGCACCAATGACTTACGTTACAAAGATATAATGTATACTTTCTTAAATATTAGTAATGCAATGTCTCTATAATATTCTTTCATTTTTCTTACTTCATGTGGAGGAATTCTTAGGTGGGATTACATTAATTTCAGAGCATGGAAATCTTTTTTTTTATTCATGTAGAACATTCAAATCTATTGAATGTATGTTTGCTTGTCTCTGATCTCCCTATTTTTTTTTTTCAAATTTCAATTAATAAAATTAGAACTCTAGGATAAGCCAAATGCCCTCTATATTTCATTTTTCCACACATCCTTGAATGATTATAGTACATATATTGATGGAAATAACAACAATAAAAATTCATATTACAATATGTTGTTTATAATTAGATTAGAGGCAATTTTCGCATGCATCTAGTTTTTATAATTCATTCAATATGTACATACATTTTTATAAATATATAAAACAACAAAAATTACAATTTTAGATATGTTCTCAATTAATTATTTAGATATATAATGCATCAAATTTGGGTCAATGTGGAATTAAATGGTTTATTGGTCATTCATCATAAAGATAAGCTCAACCGTTAAAAAAATTTAAATTGTTTGATGTGTTTCATATATTGCTTCAAAATTAATACGCATCTAATCTAAATAATTTAAGACACATCTGCAAATTTAAGTAATATTTGAACAAATATGCATTTAATAGTTGGATGTATGTAGAATTATTAAAAAGAACATCTATACCATCTTTCATGTGTTTTCTGAATAAAATAGTGGAATTTTGATTGCCTATTAATTTCTTATTATAGAGCTTCATATAAATCAAATCTTAAAAGTTTATTCATAAATATGATTTTTTAAGATACTAACTAAACTTTTAGAAACAGAGATAAAAATCAAATATACTAGGTTTTTTTTTCTTAGCAGTTTAAAAATATTGAAGACATGTATAAAGTATACTGACAAGTAAAACAATATATATAGGTCAAACACAAAAATATATTCTGTTGCTTTTGCAAATTGTAATGCATTTTAAATATATAAAATGTATTCTTTTCAAATGAGGAAAAAAAATAAAATAGATGAATGATGTAACTAAAAAATTTTGCACATGCAACTTTTAATATTTGTTTTACGGGAAAAACTTGGATACACCAAAAATATGTACACTAGATATTCCGAGCTACTTCGAACCATTAGATAAAGCAAGATTCATAGTATATATAGTTCAAGATCGAACAATCCAAAGAAATTGGAGTATCTAATGTATCTATCTTTGATGTACTTAAGTTTTTCTCTTAATTTACAGAGCATCACTCTGATCCCTTAATTCGTTTTCATGGTATTAACTTCCAAATTATCAAAATAAATCCATACAAAATACACTCAACGATCTACATCAATTATGTTAAATTAAAAGACATGATTCAATGGTCCCCAAGCATTGTTCATGCACTTAGCATACACCTTTTTATTTGCTTCAAGAAAGAGTATAAATTGGTCCCTTCTCCTTTTCTTTGGTGTCTCCTGCATTCATGCATAAATACAAAAATGATACTGTTTAAATCTGGATCTTTTGATTTATAAATCAAAATAAACAGAACAAATAGAGGCGTATGATTTTAATTGAAGGTGATGTTTAATCTATAACCTTTATTTTGGCACTATCTCCAAGGTAAAAAAAAAGAGAGTTCTGGGAAGGCAATTTTTTCTGCAAACCAGAAAATTGTTGAAGGCAATATTTACAAACATTTAGTTCATTTTATGTTTTGTTTTGGTCATTTAAACTTTTTATATATAGAAATAAAGATCATTTTCATTAGACAAACTCAAATCTGAATTGTTTGAGTATTGTAATTTCTCTCTATGTATAGAAGCCTTAAATTTCATTGCGACAATATTTAGTTGAGCCATTTGACTATAGGTGGAAATGCAAGTTTATTGTATGTATAATTGTTAGTGGAAGATTTAAATAGTTCATCAGTGGTGATCTACGTGAGCAATTTAGAAGTTGTGAGATGACGGGAATAAATTGTAGGTATGAATTTTCGAATAAAAAATTACTTTGATTGAGATTTTATGTTTAATTTCCAACGTTAAAACAATAAAAAGGTCGAGGACATCTAATAATAATTCAATATTAGTAATATGTGTTTTCGTTGTTATGAGTGGGCTGCAAACGAATTTAACTCGAAAAAATAATTTGTGTAGTTGTATTTGAGTTTGATTTGAAATCAATTTTGTTAGTTTGATTTGAAAAAGAACAATATTCGAACGAACCGTGTGAAGTACAAGTACGATTTTAGAGTGGGTCTGTCACGGACAAATTTTTAAATATAAATAAATTACAATCGATGATGTTTATCAATAAGTGTATAATCAAATTGATTTTGCATCAATTAATTTTGATCCATAGCAGAAATAGCCTTGATTTTATATTGATTCTAATCAAACACAAACCAATTATAGACTATAAAATTTTCTTACAGTCCGACCGTAAAGTAGTAAAATGAGATGACGAAGAAGATGACAACGCAAGCCTCTGAAAATCCTCTGTCTTCGGCATTTCTCCTCTTCAATTCGTTACAACGAATGGGGACCCGTTGTGACGGGTTGTCTATGCTTTATGGTAACGCATGGCTCTTGAAACTTATAATTTACTTGCTCTTGATGTCTTTGTGATTGTCTTGTGTACATGCATGTTTGAGCCTTTCATCATCAATATGTACATATATATACCTGCAACTCACCAGAACTCAATTGTGTAATATTATTACTGATATATTTTGCAAATTGCCAAACAAGAGATGAGTTAGTCCAACATAATGAATCATCTCTAATTGAAAGAAATGTGAAGTAGATAATGTAGTTGAGAAAAATGGCGACAAGATTCACACTATATAGTTCGTGAAAAATATTTGAACGAACTGTGTCAAGTTTGAATTTGATCTGATACTAATTCGAACGCAGCGGGATTATATATATCGATAGTCTCAATATCATATGACGGTTCAGATCTTTTGAATATTCGAACTGTTCTAATTTGCAAACAGTTTCGAACGAACTAATTCTAATTCGAGTTTAATTCAAAATCATTCCAAATTAGTTATTCAATTTGAAATTAATTTCGAACTATAATCGAACAAACTAATTTAGAACTACAAATTTATCATGCAACTCTAATTATGACGAGGTCACTTGCAAAGTGGTATCTTAATTAATTATAATTTGAGATTTTTTTAAAGTGTAAATATAATTTATTCTGGCGCCGACAGTCACTTAATTATTTTTTTGTCCACATATCAATTCAATTTAAATTTAAATGCGCACAATTTCGATTTGTGAACTAAAATAATCCACTTGTACAAACTACAAAGTTTGGAAAATGTCACGCCAATAAGATCATATGATGAGAGCATGAGACATGATCCAGAAACAAACAACTTAATTTAGACAGACAAATTTCTCAAAGTAACTAAATTTCATTGGTCTATTACTATTAGTCTATACATAGAATTTAATTATAATAGCAAATAATTTAAAATTTGGGGACCTTATTTGTACCAAAAGTGCCTACCTCACGCCGCCAGTAAGAGATTAATTTATGATCATGTATATATATAGACAGATCTCAGTACAGGTACAACTGGTGCATTGTTATCTGCCAGCTAATATTTGCAACATCACATATGTGACATATCTCCATGTTACTTGCCTCAAGACTAGTGACAAAATTAAGTTTGGTGTATTTCTTGTAAATTCAATGCTACTGTATCTTTTTAAATTAATTTTTTTTTACTGAAATAGTTATGGTATAACATTCATAATAACTCAATAATGTACACGATAACTAAACTAAAGGTGCATAATAAAATCGATAACATGTATAACTATTTCAATACAAAAAATAACATGCATAATAACTCAAATAATGTGCACGATAACTCAATTAAAGATGCATAATAAAATCGATATCAATAGTCAGTATCAAATATAGTATCTATGTATCAGCTCCCATATATTAATCTCCTAAATTTATCAAGTTAGTATAGGATATACTTTGCCTCTTTTGTTCTTCCTTAAACATTGTTGGAGATATATTTTCATAATAATAAAAAAATGCCAACTGCCAACAGCAATTTGGTGTGGCCAATATCAATAAAATATTTAAATTAATTTTCGTAATTATTTAGACACTTCCACACTAACGACACAATGAATTTAAATATTTTTTATGCTATGATACACAATAAATTAATCAGGTATTTTTTGTTATGTCAAACAAATTCATGCAAAATTTCTAAATAAATATATAATGAAAAAGACATTTCAATATAATCCCAGTCTCCAATCTTACAATACCATTTTCTTTAGCCCACAGATAGCATCATAGTACAACTTTAGTGAGACATAATCATACTCATTTTCCTTTTCCTTTGCTTTTGTAAAAGATATTGTGCAAGAAATATAGAATCATAATGTTTTAGTGTGCATATCTAATATCATACCCACATTGAAAAGATATGAAGAAAAGGACCTGACACAGGAACATTCATGGAATTTTCTTCTAAAAAAATAAACAACAAAGGGTCAGAGAAAAACCACACACCATTTTTTGGTTAGAGAAACAAGGAATTATTTGGTGTATCATATTTAGACCTGTCTAACGTATGTAACGATCACGAAAGATGGTAGTTTTGTTAATCGTTTTGTTTAATGAACGATTAAGAAATTTTATTTCGTTAATTATTTTGTTAAGAAAATGACCAAGACGATCGGAACGAAACAGAATGATTAAACTCATTCTCTTCGCTCTTCATCTATCATCTCTCATTACACTAAAGCAAATCAGAAACCGGTGGTGAACGATTCTAACCATACACAAGAATCAAATCATTCATCTCCTCATATGAGCAATCCTTCATCTCCTCTCTCATCATCTTCTCTCAACATAGCATTTTTCTCTGAAATCAAAACTATTCTAACAATACACGGTCACAAATGAAACTACGAAACAAACGATCACGAAATAGTATGTTTCGTTAATCGTTTTGTTATTTACACGAAATTTCTTTGATCATAATCGTTTCATTTGTCACGAAACGAAACGAAATGAAAAATGATTGAAATTGACAAGCCTAATCATATTCCAGACATTTTGGTTGCAATACCAAATTTATTCCATCTGCTATGAAAAAGATGCCATTGATTGTTCTTTTATTTTTATTTTTTTGTGTGTTTTCTTTGGTGATCTGCCTTGGGCTGCCCAAAAAAAAATCCAGTAAAGTCATTGACGTCACTGTGATTTTTAGGCAAATTTCCTTTTTAATTGGATAGAGTTTAAATTTTGTATCAGATTTCAATATAATTTAAATTTTACAACCGTGCACATGCGAATTAATCATAGCAGAATTGGTAAATTGCGTTTCACGAAGCTTGGTTCCTTTTCTTTCTTTTTTTTTTGAAGTATTTAAATGCACGTTGCCATGAGGGGTTCTATATATTTTTTATTGTTAGCACCAATAAAGGGGATTGATTCAATCTCTTTAGTTGCAATCATTTTATTAATTATTCTTTTTATGGTACATGTTTAGCTGTTTAGTGTGTCCTTTTCAATTTATTAAAATATGAGAATAATAATATGTTAATGTATTTTAGTTGAAAAATTAAAAGGAGTGTTTAAGTTGGGGAACATGTTAGACTAACAACATAATATTTTTCCAATTTTTATTCCTTCTCTACCAAATTGGAAGACTAGAGAAAATAATAAAAGAAAAACATGAGCCCTACAAAGTGACAAGCATTTAGACTTAATGTAAACACAATAAATTAATAAAGAGGAGAAAACTTTATAGGAATAAGCATACACATTTTTTAGAAAATGGCCTTTTGTTGAAACAAAAATGAATTGTATTCACAAGCTTTCAATTCTTCCTAGAAGATAAACAATGACCAATTTTAGTAAAAAAATTGTTTTTAAAATTTAGATAAGCATATAACAGATTTCAATATTAAATTTGAGAATGAGAAGGCCAGGGGTAAAATAGTGAAAGGAACCTTAAATCTTCAAAAGCCCCAAATAAAATCCAATAAAAAAAGCAAAAAAAAAATGATTAGAAAAAAAGAGAAAATAGACTTAGTAGTAGAGAAGCAGGTTGTCAGGAGTGATTATTAATTATACACCGTTGAATGGTCTTTTAAGTTTTAATAATAATTCACATGCTTATTACCTATTCAATAGTATACTCTCTTACCAGTAAGGTCGGATTATATTTACTCAAAAAAAATAATGAAGCAAATTCCAAGCTTCCAAGGATAAAATGCATTCAACAAAGTAACCATAAAAAAAAACCTTCTTGTCTAACGTAAAATGATAAGGAAATGAAGGCGGCCATTAAAACAAGATTATAGACTACGACACTTGAAATTACTGCAAGTTCAATAAAAAACATTTTAGCATGCTTTTCACGCGGTTTAATTGAAGGAGGAAGTTGGTAACCATCTCAGGTAACCAAGTTTATTTAAGAAGAATTGACCTTGTTTTGTTTGGATTAAGAGGTGGTGCCAACAAGGCAATAGAAATTGCTTTCGATGCACATGTTTATATACCGTGCACCGCAAAAAAAAAATTGATTTTTTCATCACAATGTACCCTTTTTTTTTTTCCAACATAGTAAAATATCCTTGATTAAGTTATCCAATTTGACTAAGTCTTTGTTATTATTGAATAAACACCATTCAACAGAGCAAGTCTTCTTGTCCCAAAAGAAAAGGATCATCTTGAATTAACATCCGGATGTGAACTTCGAATAAAATAAATTGTTTTGTAAAATCTCCCACAAACACAACATCTGCAACTGCAAGACCCATTAAACGGGTAACTAGAACAAGAGCCTATGTTTTATTAAGCACAATATACAGATAACCTGATGGGTCTTGAAACAAAGATTGGATGAGCACAACCAATGCAAAACCAAAAGTTAATGAGACATCTATCATGGCAAAAAAGATCTTAAATAATCCGACTTATTTAACTCACTATCCAATCTGAAAAAAAGAACCCAAAAAACTAAGAACTAAAAGACCTAGAGAGCAGCAATGCACTCGATTTCGATCTTGGCATTCAGAGGAAGTGCCGCTACTTGGTATGTTGATCTCGCCGGAGCAGGATGAGGGAAATCTGTACAAACAAGGATTTTATAGACAAAAAAAATACAATAAAACGATATTAGTAAAACAAGGGATGTATTCCTGTACCAACAAATGTGTTACTTGACAACTGTAACAACTGACAAATCACTATAGTGTTAAGGAAAAGGATCATATAGCTTATATGTGCTGTATAGTTTTAGTAAGCTGTGTATCAAACTTGGTGCAATTTCGAATGCTTGAAACTATTCAAAAATAATAATTAGGTCTATTGGCACATCATCAGCAGCCAAATGATTTTCAAGTTGCACAAAACTTGATACCTGGCCTGTATAGAGAAGACATCTACTGATATACATTTGTAAACTTTAACTTGTTACAAGTAATTTGTTGCTTGTGACATCTCTAAAGTAAGTTTGGCTGTCAATAAATTCTTCAGAATAGACCGAAATTGCAAACTTCAGTAAGAATACAATATTCAGAACAGTTACTGGAACTTTTACAGAAAAGTTATAGTTTCTATGTGACACTTAGTCCATGTCCATGTTTATCATTTATTTTATCTTTTTTAGCACTTACATTTTGCATATATTTCATTGACCTTCTTGAAATCCTGTAGGTCAGCTAACCTGAAAATTTACAAAATAAAAAACACAAATTATAAAATGTCGTAAAGATATGTGCATTCTAAAATGGACTAAATTCAGTACATAATAGTGGTCTTCACAACAGAAGAATAGCTAGCTCCGCTCGCTTTCAGTATTTCACCCATGTTCTTCAAAACCTTTTAAGAGGTAAAAAATTTAACGTGATTAGTCAGCTTATTATCTCTCACAAACGAAAAGAAAGTCTTTCATTGTAGAATTATAGAATAAATCCAAATTATGATGGTAGGGACCATAGCTAACAAGTTAACATAAGATTTACATAAGTTTGGCTTAAGAAGGAATGTCTCATACTAGGTATTAGTATTTGTGAGATCTGGTATAAAAAAAGAATTTGCCGTACCATTCCAGACTAATCCTCGTTTTCTATTGCTTAAGAAATTTAAATTTTAGAGGGATTACTCATACCTGTTCCGTCTGCTCTTCAACACTGTCAGAGACAAACTTTCCTGTCTGCAAATGAAATAACCAATTTATAACAAAAAGAATTAGTAATTCCTCCATCAAAACATATATTGGTTTCTCATCTTAGTTATTAGAAAAACAAGAAAAAAAAACAGCTTCAAACCTCAGGAATTAGCCCTAAACAACCAGAAACAAAGAGAAGATTATTTGCTTTGATAGCTTGCGAATATGGGCCTAGTGCTGCAGGTGCATGCTTAGTTTCAACGCCCTCCTTTTTCTCTAATCAAAGTGAAAATGTATTACTGCTATTGACTTTTCTTTTTTGTTACCATTTGATGAAAGACATTAACTTTATTATCATAAGTTGTTCTTAACAATGTAGAAAACAGAGAGAGGGTTAGTACTTAGTAGGTTCTAATTGGGTGTACTGTTCTGGCATGTATGATGCTGATGCTCCTTCACATTGATATAATTTTTGGCACAATTATACAATTAAGCATGGATCAACGAAATACAGAGAAAAGCAAGGGCAAATATGCAAAACTGCAACTTGAGAAAATGAGTACCAGTTGACATAGCGGCGGAGATGGAAGCGAAGGTCTTGGTGGATGAGCGGTGGGACCCCCTGGCAGCGACCGAAACGCAGCCGACGATCGGAACGCGAGAGCGAAGCGCGCGTAGCCCGACAGCTGGCGCAATGCCTGATCCGGTGGCACTCCAACAAGCCATCTCTCTCTCTCTCTCTCTCTCTAAAACCCTAGATACAGTGGTGGTCTGGACTGAGCACTTGGCGAGTCGTGGCTCGTGTGGCTATTTTGTGCGTGTCAAACGCTTCTGGATTCTCTGCTACTCCTTCTATGAGATGTTTCGTGTTGCGAGTCTTATGGCCTGGATTAAAATTTGAGAGTATAATACCGTGTTATTTCAATTTTAAAATTATAAAAATTATTAATATCATAATTAGAAAGTTTATGTAAAAAATGACATATGAATTGTAGATAAAATCTCATTGAACAATATACTTATCCTCTCTATGTTGTCCTATAAAATGTTCTCGTCTAAATATAATAAGAGCATGATTGGTATTGGTGGAATATGTAAACATGATGAATGTTTATAGATTTATTTTGTCCGTTTAATGTGCAATTATTTTACAAATTTTGACTTTGTCGGATCTACCTTTTCACTAGTATGATTTTCATATGTGCGTTTAGTATAAACTATGAAGCAACGATCAATGATGTCTTTTTTTATTATTAATGTTGCAGGTCTAAAATTCGAATGAGATTTTAAAATGAATATTTTGATTTGAGAGACAAAAATTCTCATCTTTATTATAAAAAAAAAGAGGGACTGTTCTTCCCAAACTGATCATGATTCATGATATTTTGTGCAAGTTACCCACTTCTACATCCTATCTAGTGAGCAGCCAATTAAACAATAATCTACAATGGCTAATGAGGTCACAGCAAATCTACTTTGCACCGAATTCCCTGTAGCTTATTGTGCGTGACATTGCAAACAGTGTTTATGGTACCGACCAGATCAAATGGATTCAGCAAGCCTCTAGGATATCAATTTACATCATTCTTTCTAATTCTTCGTAAAGTGATCGTGATCAACTGTTAAACGAAGGAACAAAGTTTCAAACTTGCAAAAGTTCAGATATTAAACAATAAGTTCTGATGCTAAAGTGATACCAGAAAAAGTAATACTAAAGTACAGAACTGATCTAAGAGAACTACGCCTGATCCAGTCGTTTAAGCAGTAAAACTAAAACCCAGCATCAATCTTCTGACAAGATGCCCAAAATCAAACTTCTTTTAGTACAAATAACAGGAAATTGTTTTAAAAACCAGATCCACAACACAAACTTGTATGGCGCCAAAGCACAATTCATTCTCACACAAGCCGAACAACGATACAAGATATGTCATCCTTGCTTCCCCGGTGCAGTGCCTCATCGATCAGCTTCATTGCCGCCCTTCTTGCATCCTGCACGTCTCTCACCATATCAACTGCCTCTTGGTTTGACATCACCTTGCAAATCATCAAGTTCAAATAATTTTATCATGATGAACAACAACAGTAATGATTGTATGAGAAGTCCATTATTATCATCGACTTACGTACCAGTCTTCAGTTGAAGCAAGGATAAACAAAAAAAATGGAAAAATTGATAAATAAAATATATAGGTATACCATTCTATAAAAAAAGTAAATTCTGGCATGATTCCTGTCTGCAAATAAATTACCTTCCAAAGGCCATCACTAGCAAGTATAATGAACTCCGCATCACAATCAATGTCTTCTTTTACAACATCAGGGTCTGAGCTGATGTGCTGTTTTACAGTTCTATCCCCAAATGCTCTCGATATAGCCAATTTGCCGTCAACTCGAGGGACATTACCTGATATTCACCCAATTGTATATTCTCAGAGTTGGTAAATTTAAAAAGAAACTTCTGAACTGAATTATGTGAATATCCTATAAAATAAACTCTTTTGCGTGTCACAACGCCACCTCGGCTTTCGATTTCCTCTTTCTCTTTAAAAGGCTCATGATCGACAGAGAGCTGACTGGCAACACCACCTTCGCAAATTATGGCACGTGAATCCCCGACATTTGCCACAATCAAAGACTCATCGTTTATCACTATCACCGTTACTGCAGTGGAGCCACCACGAGTCTTCACATCATCTTTTGATTTCCTCTTCAAGATCTTTTTGTTAGTTTTATGGTATGCTCTTTTTATTGCTTTCACGGTATCATCCCAAAAATCAGGCTACAAAAAAAAACAGAACAAATTTTGACATAACAAGGATTAAATATAACAAGATCAAAGCAAACTAGGTACATATTAGCATCATATAACTTGTTGAAGAACAAGTTATATTGTAATTGTGATTGAATCAAAGATATTTATAATCTAAATTAACAAAATATAGGTCGTTATTTGTACTGCAAGAAATTACAACTTTTATTTTTACGGTTCCAGCTTATAAATGTTTTTTATCTCATCAAACTCTAGCAGGAAAAGTATGATTAGATATTCATACTTACAGCACGACATCCAAAATATACTAAAAGCTCCATCAAAGAAAATAACAATATATAAGCAAAACAAGTTCTATACCTCCCTAAGAATGCTATCAAACAGATGTTTGCGAAGATAACTCGCCACATCGTTGCCTGAATGCCCATAAAAAATTGCGAATAAACCGACCTCATTTTCATCCACCTCTTCGAACTTGGCAACATGACAATCTTCCATTTTGTGCGCCATTTTCCCTTCCACCAAGTGAAACCCATATGTTATTTTCCTTTCAGAAGTCTGGCTGTTTCCTTTACCAGTATCGCACACTGGTGCATCAGTAACACTAGAATCCTATAATTTACAATGGATACTTTAGTTCATATAGGAAATGTAGTAGTAATAAAATCTAAAGTCTCTCTATTTAGCATCAATTGAAACCCATAAATTCCAGCAAACATCTCTAATTATTCTAACAAGTACTTATTTGTAATTCATATATCTTTAGAAACATTTTTCTCAAAACTTAATTAAACAACTTTAGCTTTATACTACTCCAAACCCAAGTGCACATATAGGATATTACTTTATGTTACTTCTCATCTAACTTGATGAACATTTCTAATTTAAAGTTTCTTTCAAGGTTGGTACCAATTGAGAGAGAGAGAGAGAGTAGCAACAAAAGAACCAATAATTTGTTCATATCATGTGAACTTATCCGAAGCCATGAGTAAAATCAGTATTATCTAATTCTCAGGAATATGATTTTTTTTCAATTGCAACTGGGTACCAGTACTAACTAGGCAGTCACACTTTGCCTTCTATCGAGATGTGTTTCGATCAAAACTAGATTTTTCGCTCCCGCTCTGCGCGAAAAATTGCAAAAAAAATAAAGACAAAAAAATTTGAAGAAAAAACGAAAAAATTGTAAGAAAAAATTGCTACGGAAAAATGCAAAAAAAAAAAATTCGGAAAAAGAAAAAATACTACAGTGTTTTGTTTACGCCTTTATATATGTAAGATTACATGAACAAACAAATAACGAATAGTCTTGGTTTGTAAACTTGATTACATGAACAAACAAATAACGAATAGTCTTGGTTTATACAAAGTTTACATGAGGAATGGGTAATGACCACTACCAGACCATGTGAACCAAGAACAGCCAATTAAGTAGAGTTAGAAGGATGTCGCTTGGTGAATTTAAAGGAAATATAAACAATCCCTTCAATTTGGATAAACTTGGCTCGCATAATGACTTCATGATAGTTGGTCCCTTTCTACTTTAGGTGCACATGAACCAAGAGCAATTGAATGCATGAACCAAGAGCACTTGATAAGTGTGAAAGAAATGTCTGGCTCGCATAAACAATCCCTTAACATTACGTGGCACCAGCAAAAAAATAATATGTGACAGCAACAAAAAAAAGGAAATCCGGCTTCCGCTTGATTAGTCCCACGTGAGATGAATTGAGCGGAACAGGGGTTATAAAAGGTGAGAGAGGTGCAGCGTAGAAAATCGTACTGTATATAGGGAAAAGAGGGGTTATGAAAGAAGAGAAAAGAGAAATGCAGCGTAGAAAAATCGCACTGTACAGTGTTTCCCACAGGAAACTCTCGCTAAAAAGAAAAATCGCACTGTACAGTGGGTCCCACAGGAAACTCTCGCTAAAAAGAAAAATCGCACTATACAGTGGGTCCCACAGGAAACTCTCGCTAAAAAGAAAAATCGCACTGTAGAATCTACAGTGCGAATGAACAGTGATCGTATCGCACAATGATATAGTTAGATTAGATTAGATAAATATTTTTCAGTTCGTCTTTAGGTCTAACCGTTTAAGAGAAAAGCAGTGAGGCTATTTTAGTCTTTTCTATGTAGATCAACCGTTGTTCACGATTTGAGAATTTGTGTTTATAGCTCCGACGACCGACGACTGTAATATAGAAAAGGGGAATCGGATTTTGTCACTTCAAAATCATCAATTTCGAAAATTGTTACCTTAAAGTTTTATTTTTGAAAAAATGCCACTAAAAATAACTTTTGTCTTTAATTTTATCTCTAATGAAATATAGATGTCTGAAAAAATTCAAATAATTCAATTAATGACAAAAATATGTTCAGTTATTATCAACTAAATTCTCATTCTTCTCGTTCGTATCAGTTTTCCTCTTATACATATTCTTTTTCCTCACCTTTTTCAAAAAGATGACTGAATTCTAAAGCAGCTCTCGACTCTCCGTCAGCCTCGCCTTCTCCTATTCGCAACTATCTTTTGATGTCTTACACGAGCCTCCATAAGTGTGTATTCTCTCTAGAATAGTGATATTACCCTTGAAAATAGTGATATTATCCACGAACATAATGGTTTGATCTATAGAATTTTTTCTATATTACTCCCATAGTTATCTTCCAACGATCATCTCAAGCCTCCAAGTAAGTTACAATAGTTTAATTGTCTAGAGAGTCACAAGACTCCCTCAATTTGATTTTCGTTTTTAGTATTATGTTGGAAGAGTCATATAGCAAAATGTATGATTTAATGCCAATTTGATTGAATCACATGTTTTGTGAAACTTGTTTGATATTTTTATATAAATCATAACTCATTTTGAGCATTTGCATGAGTTTAAAACATAATATGACAGCTGAACTGAGTCTATAAATATCAAAGACAAAATTTGAAGCATAGCAACAAATTAATTCACAAATAAAATAAAAATTATTGCTTGCATTGTGGAACCCATTACAACGGGTTTGGAAATGCGTTATAATGACTGGAACCCATTATAACGGGTCTGAAGGTTGAAAAACTAGCCGTTGGAGAAATTATGACTAGTCGTTGGAGATACAAATGTTGCTTGTGAAAAAAGAGACCCGTTACAACGGCTGAGAATCCATTGTAACGGATGAGGACCTGTTGTAATGGGTTCATGTAACGGGCAGACATCTGAGATTCTAAGTGCTATTTAAACCCTTCCTCTTCTATACGGGTGTAAACGAGCCGAGCTCGAGCGAGCTGGGGCGAGCTCGGCTCGTTACTATAAGTGGTCACGAGCTGAAACTCTCAACTCGAGCTCGCTCGTTTGGCTCGTTTGTAGCTTGTTTGCAAGGAAAAAATGACAAAATAATTAAAAAAACATAATAAAATTATAAAATCGTGAAAATTCTCTATCGTAAAGATCTATTTAGGATGGTGGTAACCGATTCGACGATCCAGATTAACTTGTTAAGGTCTCGATACTTACATGAGCTGAGCTTGTCACAGCTCGAGATCGGCTCGTTTACTAACGAGCTGGCTCGGCTCGTTAACACTCGAGCTGTTAACGAACAAGTTGTTAGCGAGCCGAACACGAGCGAGTCACGAGTCAAGAGTATTTTGTGCACCCCTACTCCTCTACAAATCTTCACCATCTCAAACTTCAGAACGAAAATTCTCTTCCTTAGCTGTTTTCTAAGAGCTTCCACTCAAAAATAGCCTAAATCAATTAAGCCTATTTTAATTCTCTCAATGAAAATGGTTTTCTCAATAATTCTTGCCATAATCCTCCTAATGGCTCCACCAAATCCATCGATGTCTACAAAATTGGTGACAAAGAAGAAATCAAAGCCTACTCAGCAACGATACAACTTGAACAAGGAGACGAATCTGAAATGTCTCTAACCGGGGATGCGAATGTGCTCCTCAACTTAGAAGAACAAATCCAAACTTCTTGCCCATCATTATGGATGACATTCAACACCTCTCTCAACAAATATGTCGTACGTCCATGATCGCAATGCTTGATGACAGAGACGAAGTCAATCCCATAATACCAACTCCTTGGAACCCACAAGCATTCGGGCAAGAAGAAGATAAATTAGAGAGTAGTGATGAAAAATAAAAAGGAATTAGGATAAAAAAATTTGGTATACCCCAATAAACAATCTTTAATAGGTGTATTTTGATGTTTCATGTCATGTTTTGTATGAAGGTCAACTATCATATTTTGTATGCAATATTTGCTTTAGATTAATGAAATATATGCTTGCATGTTATATCTACTTGCTTATATTCTCTTGAATATACTTCTCAATCTTATATTCATATGCTCCTTTATTATTCTTAAAATTGTAAAATTGAATTACTTGTGCTATATTTGCAAATTTACATTATTAAGGGGAGCAATTACACATGACTTGATTTGAAAATACATGCTTGAATTTATGGGGAGTAATTAAATTGAATTGAGTCTTTTGCCATACTTTACAAAAAGGGGGAGAAATGTGGTTTTGTGCATGAGAATTATATGCATACACATAGGATTTTGCAAATTGTCAAAATGGAGAGTTTGTTAGATTAAACTCTTCTTTTGTTTGACAATTTTGTAAAACAAATCAATACTAATCTTGCACAATTGAGTTTTGTGAGTTGCAAGTTTATACAGCTACATTCTGATGATACAAATGCTCAAACATGCATGTACAAATCATGATGATCACATTGATATAAAGAGCAAGCACCTTGGGCAGATCCATGAGTTACCATAAAGCATTTAGAACCAGTCACAACGGGTTGCCCACCCGTCACAATGAGTTACCAATCTGTTGTAACGGAATGAAGAGGAGAAGAGCTGAAGACATGGAATTTCTACATGTTTGGTAAAGCCATGTGTTACCATAATGCATCCCAGACCCTTCATAATGGGTTGCCAACCCATCATAACGGGTTCACCACCCGTCACAATGGTTCATGTCCAAGAGGGCCCAAAAGTCAGTCAACCAAGCATTTTGGGAAATGCACCAACCCGTTATAATGAGTTTGTAACGGGTTGACTGTTTTCTATGATGCAAGAAGTACATACCAAGATTTCAAGATTTCAAGATGTGCTCAACCTATATATACCTTGGAAATTCAAACCAGAAGCATCAAGAAAGCCCTCCCCAAGCTTCTAAGCATACAACTAAGCATCAGAAAGAGCATGATAGCCTTCTCCTTCGGAATCCTCACCTAGAGAGTGATAGGATAGTCAAATTGTCTAATTGTTGATCCGAGAACACTTAGTTGTTATTTTTGTTTGGTGAACTACATTGTGTAGTAAGTAGTTCATTCTCGTTATTGATTGTGTTATCAATCATACACGTTTACCTTGTAGAGCAGTGTAGCCTCTTGCATAGGTTTAGGAATCTAAGATTGGTTGTCTTGTTGAGAAGAAACCAAAGATAGGTTCTGCAATTGTAAGAACACTTGTGATCTAGTGGAACCGATTTCGTAAGGAATTTTGTTTTCGGGAGTTCCGTGGATGTAGGCCTAGTTTGTTTGTTGGCCGACCACGTTACATATCGTGTTCTTGTATTTTCTTGCTCTCTCTTGCTCTTTACTATTTCTTTTTACTATCTCTGCACTTTATTATTTGATTTGTTCAATTGCTATTAGTACTACTTAATTGTGATTTTATCTAGGTGATTAAGCTCCAAAAGTTTGAAATTGTAATTGATAAAATCACTTTGCACTAGCATTTGACCTTAGCATCCCATTCTAACAATATTTATATTAGAGTACAACACACCGAAATTAATGTTCTTAAGGGTTTGTATCAATAATCAACTAACTAACTGAACTAATCTCCTAACTAACTAACTAACAGATTGAAATATCACCAACACACTCTCCATTTATTTTTGAACTAGAATCATCCAGTGCTTTAGTATCTCCTTCTATAATACGATGAGATGAGTTGGAGAAATTGTCAGAAACCAAGAATATGGGGGCTGGATGATGTTGAGTTAGTTTCTGAGTCACAAATACTAGAGATGTTTATCACGTATCAAAAAGAAAGGAGCATACACTTCGTGCAGTAGTGCGTGGTATAGATGAAGGAAACTATAGTGGAACACATGTCACTTTTCCATGAACTCTATTTCAGCCAGTGCCCTCAATCGCCCATGACAGCCAGAGCCAAGTGAAGAGTTGTGATCCTGGTGAGAATTAAGTATTGCAACATGAGGCATTGCAACCTGATCAATATGAGGAGAATGATTTTGATTTTGAGCCTAAAGAATATATAGGTTTGGATGATGAGTTCATGTATTATTCTAAAAAAATGATTTTTGTATTAAATAATGCATCATGTATATTGATAAAGAAATTGATTTGCATTTTATTTCTTTGATAATATTTCATTAGTAAGTACTAACTAGTATATTTTTTAGTGACAAGTGACATGAGAATAAATTTTGTGATTTTTGTAATATCTAGAACGTTCTTTATTGTTATATTTTAGTAGTATATATTTATTTGATACTATTTGTTAAAATCATAAAAAAAATTATCAAATTTTTTTACTCATTATCTACCATTATCCCTTTCGTTACCCGAAATTTTTGACGGATATGGATATAGTATGGATAAAAAAAATTTTAATGGATATGAATATAGCATGGGTAAGAAAAAAATTAATGAATATGTATATAAAAATACCTCCACCCATATTCTACCCTATCCATTGACTGTCCTAGAAACTAGAATGAATTGAGGTGTTTCTTTAATTGCTAGTTCTTTTGGGCCGAAGATAATGAAATATGGGCATTGGCGAGTAAATCAATGTGATGCATAAAGAGAGGATGCTAGTGCTAAAAAAGTGAAAATAACTCATTTCAGGAATCTGTCACATAATAATAGTTACAAATAATTTTCGAAAATAATTTATAGAACAAATTTTCTGTGAGAGCACTCAACTTTGCATGAAATTCATATTTGACCATTGAACTTATTCATTTTTAATTACTGAATTTTGACAAATCTTCAAATTTAGTCACTCTTTCATATTTTGCATCAGAATTTTAATGAAAGATTGCAGTAAAAATACATTTTCTTCTAAAATCTTCATAATAATTAATCTTTCAAATATAGTTGTTATTTAGTCATCATGTCATTTTTGACTCTTTTATGAAAAATAATGAGAACGTGGCTAAATTTGAGGATTTACCAAAGTTCAGTGATTAAAAGTAGATAATTCAAAGTTTAATGATCAAATGTAGATTTCATACAATGTTTAGTGACATAAAATTTACCCTAATTTATGCAAAAATCTTGAATTAAATGATACAAATAATTTGATAATAGTTTTATTAGATTACATATGATATAGTTTTTGTTGTATAAAAAATAATTTTATTACATTATTATTAATGTAAAATTAAATAGATTGCATAATTATTAATGACAATCAATAATTATAATGAATTTAGTGAATTGTACTATGGATTGAAACTAATATGAACCGTTTAATTTAGAATTCCAATGATTCATATGAATCTTAAATTTGTGTCTCTTCATATAAATTTCACAAGACATCACGATTGAATTTCAATGAAGCCCAATCGTTCATTTTTCTATCAGTTACAAAATGATTAGAGTTAGATAATCTATAAGTACACCATTTGATTGTGCACTCCTAATTTATATCATTGGATCAATTAATTATCATTGGATCAATTAATTACACACTAATTTAATAATTTATTATTTTTTCTCTCATTTATTCAAATCATGATTCATGAGTGCAGCACATTACGGAATCACTCTGCATAGTTTTTATTATTGAAAAAGTAAACCAAAAGGAAAAAAATATTGGCCGTTGTACCCTAAACCCTTTCTCTGCTATTCTCCAGTGCTGAAGCGCCGCTCTCCGTTACGGCGTTACCCCTCTTCTCTCTCCCCGGTGGTTCCTCATCTCTCTTCCTCCGGTACTTCCATCTCTGCTACTTAATAAAACATTTCTTCTCCTCTTTAACCACGACTTCCTCTTTCATACAAACAAACATCTGGCAACACTTTACTCACACACGCGCCTCTTTCACAAGAACAAGAAGCAACTAGTAACTAGTGGTAGTTTCATCCGGTTATACGTCGTACCACAATTGGTATTGAGGTATGTAAATCAGGCCTTGCAAATTAATTAACCATTTTTTTCAGTGTTGAATCCTGATACTTCCAACCGAGTCTCTTTTCTTTGTGGGTTAACTGTTTATTGAATTGGATTAAATTGTCGCCTAATTTGATAAATTAATTACAAGTTTGTTGTTACTATTTTCTGATTGACATTTTTATTTGTACGCTTGCATTTGTTATTGATAAATGGAAAATACACAAAATAGATGAATTTCTGATTTGTTTGATATTGTCCCCAAATTAACAAATTAAGCGCAATACCACTTTTTTAGTTTTTTCCACATGTAGAATGAACGTCTTCTATTCAACAGTTTGAATATTTTAATTGTAAAAAGTTCTTATGCAAAAATCAATTTAGATTTACATTTTACAGTATATCCTTACATGTACCCTCTCTCCAATTTTGTTGTATTTGATTATATTTTATGTGATTACTGACATCCTATTTGAGTATAATTTCAGGACTTTGATGTTAGAATTGTTGCCAGCAGTAGGAAATAGAAGATTAATCAGAGCTGTGGTTGGAAATAATCCAAACAATCGTCTCAACCAAAAGGTCCAAAACCCTTCTACTCGATTTCCATTCCCCAGCAAAGCGCCTCTCCACCCCCTCCCCACCACCACTTTCTCTCTCACTTTTTCACTCTCTACAAAAAACCTCCTTTTTCTTTTTTTTCTCTGTCTAGCCATGGCGGACATAGTGCAGCTCCGATTGGAGCACATGGCGGAGGAACTGGAGAACCTTGAGAAATGAGGCCTCTTCTCGCGTGCCGAGCTTGACTCCATCGTGCACCACAGGAGGGAACTTGAGTTTCGCCTGAAGCGTCCCTCCCCGCTCAAATCCGACATCACGGGCTACATAGAATACAAAATCAACCTCGATGCATTGCGCCAACTGCGCAGGAAGAAGATCCTTGGCCAGATGAAGAGATCGAAAGGGAGTAGGAAGTGGAAGAAGTCGATTAGCGACTAGGCAGGAATCAAGAGGATCTTAGGGATTTATAAAATTGCCACGCTGAGGTTTAAGGGGGATTTGGAGTTGTGGTTTAGGTACTTGGAGTTCTGTAGAGAGAGAAAGGATGGAAGAATGAAGGAGGTTGGTTATATTTCTGTTTTTCATTTTATTTTGTGCTAATTTTGATACTTACTATTGAGAATTTCATATTTTTTTTGCTTATATGGTAGATATGCTTATATAGTTTGATAGGAAGTTATTGTTTGGTTATATTTGGTAGATATGCTTATATAGTTTGTCGAAAGAGTTTTCAGATTAGGAGTTAGGTGTTGCAGTCGTGAATCGTCAGATGCCATATCGGTACCTATCAACTGCTTTGCAGTGATATTAGGTGTCATACTGGTACTGATGCTGCTTCTACATCGGTAATTTAATTCCGATTTTAACCAATGAGAAAGCAATCAATTTTCATTAAATACCTCCTCTATAGGTTTACGAAGAGGCTACCAAAAAATTTCCCACTGAGAGAATGTTCTATTTCTATGCAAAATTCTGGAGCAATATACTTCTTGAATCTGGACTTGATGGATTTGATTTCGTCACATCTGTACTCGAGGTGTATCAAAAGACAGAGTTAGCTGGGTGCTTAACTGAGCAACTTGCTTGTGATTATGTTAAATGTTATGTTGAAACTGGAAAATTGAAGGAGGCAAGAGAACTTGCAGAGAGACTCTGCAGTGTTGCCCACTTTTCATGTTCCGGTGCAATATGGAATTTGAGGGTCTCAGTGGAGTTAAAATGGGTTACGTGCGAGTCGACCTCCATGGGAAATCTATTCTTTGTCTCATAAAGGGTGCTGCTGAAAAGGTTCCAGTATCTGAAGCTGAGGGTCTGTGGCTGTTGGTAAGTGGTTTTGCTTAATAATTTGGTTTCAATGTGCCTGCATGCATTCGTGTGTGTATTGTATGCCAGATGTAGAGATTTCCTTTTAGTAATAAATCTTTACATTCCAGGCTCTCAAGGTTTTTTCAAATGACAAGGGTTATTTTGAAAAATCGGTGAAATTGGCTGTAGTTGCTATTGCTAAATCAAGTGGTGGTGGGGCCATTGTTGCTCGTGCTATTATCAGCTCAGTTCTCCAAAAGAGTGGCATTAAATATGCAAGAGACATGTACAAGAGGTATGTATGTGTAATATTTTTTTATAGCTTAACACATATCATTGACACCCTTTAAGGCTGCAGGAAATTTTGAACTGTTTGTGAAACATAAAAGGAAAATACAATTTATTGATATAGTTGTAAGATTGAATATTATGGAAGTGTAGAGAGAGAAAATGTACTTTTGTTCTGTGTTATTTATAGAAAAAGGAGTAACACCATAAAATTTGTGGTTGCCTGTGGCTGTATTTGTTTTCTAATTTTCCAGTTCTAATCTTTCAGATTTATTTCTTTACCTCGTCCAAGCCTAGAATTATTCAAGTTCTGCATAGAGCTTGAGTTCAGCATTGCATCCCTTGGAAATGACAACAATGCCCTTGCTACTGTGCGCAAGCTGTATGAATCAGCTCTAGGCTTATATTCCCAGGACAAGGAGCTCTGGAGAGATTATTACACAATGGAAATGAGGGTTTATTTTTCTTTATACAATTTATTCTTTTTGCCAAACTTAGCCCTTGCTTTGCACTTGGAGTTGCAATTTATAACATTTAAACCTTTTATTTTATTGGAAACCATAACAGAAGAAATCCAAAATTACATATGTTAAGGACAAGGTAGTTTGGCTTGTGTGACTAAGGAGAGATGGTGAGGAGTTGGACTATGGATTAGTATTATGCATTTTATAAATGGATGAGATATGCACATTCCAGTAAATTTGACCATCTGCATGCTCTTTAAGAGGTCTCCATTTCAGTCATAATTTTGATATTTTTCATTTGTATAAGAATAGGTGGGAACTTCTGAAACGTCAAGTGCTGTGTACTGGTGTGCCAGAAAGACACTAAAAGCAGACCCCAATTCTACATGATATAGATCAAGATATGTAGAGTTGCCTATTTATTGAATCAATTTTTGAATCATTTGTTGTTCAATTTTGTTTAATTTTTGTACCCTTTTCTGTACCCACCTCAAATATAGTTATCATTTTATTTCCATTTGCATGAAAAGTTTGTTCCTTGGGCTGTTTGTGCTTTGGAATTATTCTTCTGTTACATATATAGCTGGCATCAGAGTTATTCAATTGTGTATATTTTTCAATTTTTAGCTTTGATGTTCTTTGTTTAGCAGCTGAACCGGATCTAGGCCCTGTAGTTTTGCTTGAGACAAGGTATGTAAAAAGAAGAATAATTACCTCCGGTAACCATGGGCAGAGTTAGATGCTAGCCAACATGCTTGGCCATATTTTAACTTAATATCTTCTTATTTTCTGTGTGCGTATTAGTAACATTTTAGTATTTTTATTGATGTACATGGCTCCCTGAAAACCTTTTACTGTAAAACCCAGTTTTTATTTGTCTCGTATTGTTATGCCTTGGGATTTTTAGGCGAACGTACTTTCCACATGATGCTTTCAGTTAGAAGTTATCTTGTTCTCTTTCTTCTTGTACCATTTGTTGAGGAAAATATTTCGGAACTCCAGAAGAATGAAAATGTTTTTATGGTGAAAGTGAGGGTTCATGAGCACCCTTTCAATTAATTAAACACATTATTTCGTAATGTGTCCGATAATGCCTGAAATTCTGAATTAATAGATTATTTTCGTATGCTGAATTGGAATAAAAGGATTCTTAAATTATCGTAATTGAACGGTCGGAGGGCCTCCATTCCAAATTCAGATCGTAATTCGTAGGTCAACTATTGTTTTTAACTTTATTTCTCTTTCCTTCCCGCAGTGTCTAAAAAAACCGTGAAGATGATTCTTTACTATCCGCTTCTCCTTCCTCATACCTCATTGTTGCAATCCCTGTCGATATTGGTACGGTTATCAATGGAATTAGTTCTTCTCATAGTCCATTCTCCAGCTCCACATCCGAATTGGAAGACAAGGAGAAAGATGGAAGCAGATAATTGTTTAAATTGATTTACCTCTCTTATATTGCAGCTCTTTCTTTTTAATCTTTATGATTTAGGTTAGGAGGTGGATCATTTTCCAAAAGTAGGTTGCTGCTCCCTTATCATTCAACCTGAATTCTGTTGATTTTTTACCTCAAAGTTTCCAATATCAATCTATAAGACTGGTTTCAGGAAAATATTACTTTGGATTATGGAGTTTCACCCCTCTTAAAATCATGCTTCTGCAGGATACTGTAATTTACAGAACCATCCAATAAGATGGTAAGAAAAAATCGATACGAGGAACCTGTTGTACAAGCCATTTCTCCTCTTTTCTGCTGTAATAGTTTCAGAAAACTGTTTTTTTTTGCTCCTTTAAAGTTCAAAATTGTTATTTCACGGTGTCCTGCAAAAGTTGATCGCGGTGACTTCTTTTGTGGTTGAGTGTTGCTGTTCAAAGATTACTGGTGTTTACCTTATTAGTAATTTGAAAATGTCCAAGCATTTCCATTTGATACATAAAGAATCATCGTTATGGTTCGCATTTCCTTGCCAGTTTGGTAATTTAATCAATCCAATACAAGGTCAAAAAAAAAGTGGAGGTCTTTTTCTGAGTTCAGGCATTACTGACAGTTATTTTTCAACTGGTCAAGCATAGGTAGCATAGGAAGACTGTACTAATTGAATGAAGAAATAAAAAGGAACAATTTGTTATAGGTGCTAATTACACGGATTATAATTTGTTACATTAGAGGCTTTTGATTAACAGGAGATACTGTATATTCTCATTTAGTGGAATTACTTGAAGGAATTAAAGAAATCTTAGGTACTAACCAATCCAATATGATCCAACTAATTCTGTGACATAAAGTGATCGTCAAGTTGTTTCTTTATTTTTCAGATTGATAGCAATATGCTTGCATGGACTGAGGTTGCTGGATAGAGTTCTGTTGAGAGCATCAAGTATGTACTCCATTTGGTTGTACTCGGCAGTTCAAGGACTTTGAAATTATGTGCCAGGTTCATCACTTAACTTCTTTAAGGTTACTTATTTGATAAATGTTTAAACACGTAGATTAAAAGGCAGTTGCAATAGAAAATCAGGATCCTCCATCAATGGGACCCACATGTCAGGACCACTATTTTCGAATACTATTCTATCTTCAGTAATTGTATAAACTACAAAATTTTCCACAAAAAATTGAGATAGTAAATACTAGTTCAGGTTACAGCTTTAAATAATGAATTTTTAAGCATTTAAGTCGAGAATTTTGCTTATACTTAATTGTTTACTATAATCATGAGAGGTCTTTAGGAAACAACTTCTGTCTGCTTATGTCTTTCTTTAAATCTGATACATTGCTAGGAAACCATGGTTTGACCTCCTTAATTAGAATCATATGCACAAATAGCGAGGATCCATCAGTGATCCAAACTGTCACATACCATTTCAATTTGAATTAATTGTCACAGAGGGATAAATTTGTGAGGAAAGCCAAGAGCAATTGTTCTGATGACGACTCTCAGTCGTAAGAGTTGACAATAGAAATAATTCATCTATTCTCTTGGCTGTAGCAAGATACTTTTTGTTCTCCATTTTTTACTATTTGAACAATGCCATTGCAAATTTATATTGGTTTGATTGATTTTACTTTAAAATTTGCAATCCTTTTTTTTCGTTTTGGGAACAGATCTTACCTTATATTCAGAATTGAAATGTGATAGTTATTTTTGAATGTGTTTCCAATTTTGTGATTTTCAATATGTTGTTAGTTAAATCTCAATTATATTTGTGCCTCTATTCTTTTGTTGTGCTATATTCATAGCTTCGATTTTTTTATTTCAATACTTATTGGTTTCTGGGGTTCTTTTTTGCATTCACAAATTTTATGACCCTTTTATTTCAAAGGTGGTGCTGTTATTTATTTTCTTGAACAGTCCGTGACTCTTAATGTGTATTGGACACTCTATTTCTTTGCTTTTTTACTTTTGACTCGGCTTAGTGGAGAGAGAAATCCATCCGGAGATGTACTCATGGCTGACTAGTCTATGGGAGAAAATGCATTCTTTTCTGGACATATTTTTCAATGCTGGTCAGTAATAAATGACTGTACTTCTGATACTACTGAATATTGTTGCCTGATTTGTTTCTGATGCATTAGTAGGGTGTAATTGTTCTTGCAAGTTGTTACTTCAGAGCCATTGTTGGTTGAAATATGTCATTCTTTTTAATGGATGAATTAATTATTTGTTCCTGATATACTGTCAAATTTTCTCGATACACTGACTTATTGTTAATGAAAAGCCTCTTTTACAACGATTTAGTGAAAAATTAATAGATCGACTCACACAGGGATAGTATAGTAATTTAATTACTTTCCCCAAAGTTTATAAAGATGCAGATGACGTCATGTGTCTCATTTGCAGATAACAATAGTTATCTATTTAATGATAGAAGTATTGTTTAGCCGTTTCATTATACCGGTAGCTCCTTGGTGTGCGCTTCATCATCTCATTGTCTTCTCGAGGCTGTTTGGCACTTCAAATCGAGGTACAATATGAAAAAGCAGATATATCTCAATTTTTTCAATACCAAAATAATTTAATTAAGGAAATCAGTTATTTCTTTCTGTAATTAAATATTCTTGTTGCTTAAGTTCATATTATTAAGTGGCTTTGTGGAAGACCATGGCTAGATAAATCACCAGGAAGCCACAACCCTGTAATTTCTAGGATTTGGGTGAAACCTCCTTGCTTGGTTTGCCATCAGCTTGCAGGCCATGATACTCCAGCATCAGTCCAGCTTTTTGTGTTTTCCATAGTTTTTTGTGAGATATAGAGATGATGAGGAGGGGAAAGGATAAAGGGCGAGTTTGGGTGGTTGAAGTGCATAGCAGCTTTCATGAGACCATTCTTGGTGTAATCGAGACAATTGAGAGAAATCTGAAATTATCTATTGGAGTTGGCTAAAAACTCAGATACGCGAGTAGGGAAGAGTTGGGACCAGAGGAAGGGAGGTGGAGGGGGTGTGGTGGTGAGGGTGAGGAATGGTGGGCATTCCGTTTCTGGAGCATCCTTCATTTAACTCTCCTTTTTATTTTTACTACGGTTTTCCCTTTTACTACCCTTTTACTCTCCGATAACGTGTGAAGTTGTATGAGTTTAACTGGGGCAGGCTGAAGACCTTTCCCATGTGGACACATCTGACCCGTGTTTTGCCATACTCATTTATCCCCCTCTCTATGAAGGGTCTTCCATAAATGTAACCCTTATTGCTATGTTATACTCCGTTTTTACGTAGAATAATCATAGATGGTATTTACTCTCTTTTTCCATTTTGGTCCTTAAAGTTCCATAATTATCATTTCGATTTGCAAGCTTCTTTTGTATCAAATTGATCCTAGCTTTAACTTTCATTAAAAAAATAACACTTTCCTGAATCTTAGCATTATTTTAGCACTGTAAATTACGTGGATGCAGTCGCACAAGTGATACTCATAATACTTTGGTGGTGGGTGTATTTGGACTAAAGGGTGGGTTAACAAGGGTTTCACAACTCAGAGATTCCGAATAAGCTATCTACTCAGAGAGTCCGAGTCGCTAATTTTTCGTTAAGGGTAATTTACTTGCCAGTTTGAGGCCTTACTCTATATCTTTCCCTATATTTCAGGTTTGAAGATGGATCGTGGTGCTGCTTGCATGAGGGGGTTTGATGGTATGAAAGAAACCAGAGATATGATTAAGAGAGGTCTCAACCAAAATTGTCAGAAAAAGCCTGATTTCATAGAGGATGTGCTGTTACAGAAATATTTGTATGCTTCTTATGATATGATTCAAGCAAACCCTGCTTATGAGCCGACCTATACATTTACAGATCCTAATTCCCCAAGCAATGAGTTTAATCCAACGTCTCTTCTAAATGAAACTGATAAGCATCGAACTTTCGTAACAGGAGAACATGGTGTGAGATCTAAGGCAGACTGCTCATACGGAACCAATAAAGGCAATATTTTACCGACAGTGAAGCCCATCTTCAATACTGTAGTGGAGGGCCATGATTATGAAGATCCCTCTACTCAAGTATGGCAACAGGACATAAACGTTAATTTGATGCCTGAAGTATGTGCAGAAGGTGACATTCCCCGTAAAGCATTTTGTGGTCTTTGCATGGATCAAGATGGACAAGATGTTGATTTGGTTGCCGTTGATGCACCGGAACTTACCATGAATAGAACTTCAGTGGAAAGAACCATAGATGTCTCTGACTATGATGTAGACCCGTTTATTCAAGTGGAACAAAAAAGTATAAACATTGAGGAGGGGCTGAAACTCTCACATATTGAAAACAAAATTATCAATGAGTTGGCTCATCATGAAGTCGATCAGAAGGGGGAAGGTGCTGATTTAGATATCTCTGATCTACCACAACTCAGCACGGATGCAATTCCGATGGAAAGCATCCTAGAGGGATCTGTCGACGAAGAAGTGCCCTTTATGCATGTGGATTATGACAATATCAATATGGATTCACTTGGTCAGATGCTCGCAGGTATAGAACAATATGAAGCAATGTCAGGGCTCTTTACTGATAAAGGAAACCGAGAGGCCGTTGTATTGGAGAGAAATGTTTGTAGCTCTGTTCCTCTAGACACCTCACTTGGTAAGCCTTCTCTTGAGGGGCAATCCTGGTCAAAGTCACCTATCAATTCAGGAGAGAGACACAGAAGATCTCGGTCACTATCATGTGGTAGATATAGGTCTCCTACCAATAGAAGAAACTGGTGCAGCCCTTCCAAGTTGCTCATGCAGTCTCGGTCTCCAGTTAAATCAAGGGACCGCTGCTACAGGAGGTCCACATCCCGATCTGTGACCAAATCTAGCAGCATCCACAGAAGATCATGTTTCCGCTCACGGTCTGGGATCTATTCAAGATATCACCGCAGAAGATCTGATTCACAATCCAGGGTCAATTCAAGGGACAACCATAGAAGATCAAAGTCGCGATTGATATTTGGAATGGATTCGAGAGACTGCAGTAAAAGAACCCGGGCAAGGTCGAGGTCCCCTATTACTCTTAGAGACCGCAAAAGGAGATCTCGTTCAAGACCCCCTAGCAATTCAAAAGGTTTTCGCAGGTCTCGATCACGATCTGTGACCAATTTCAGGAGAAGCCACAGAAGATCACGTTCCCGTTCACGATCTGGGGTCTATTCAAGATATCACCACAGAAGATCCTATTCACGGTCTGCCGTCAATTCAAGGGACTGCCACAGAAGATCACAGTCGCGATTGAAGGTTGGGATGGATTCAAGAGACTGCAATAGAAGAACCTGGTCAAGGTCAAGGTCAAGGTCCCCTATCACTTTTAGAGACCAAGACAGGAGATCCAGTTCACGGTCCCGTAGCAATTCAAGAGGTTCTCACAGCAGGTCTCGATCAGAGTCCCCTAGAGGCCTCAGTGACCTTTGAGGTCTCTGCTAGGTGACATCTTCTCCCCCATGTTTGTGTCTCTCTGTTTGTGGTCGAGTACCTGAGCGCATGAATGCATATTTATCAGTACTGTAATGTTCCACTTTATGCATACCAGTCTTACCTACTGTAGTGCTTCAAAACTAGTGTGTGCCATGCCGGTTATGACAAGTATAGTAACATGTGTTTTACAGACTTTCTAGCTTTTGTTTTGCCTTCTATTGTTTCTTCCATTTTAACATAATACCATTCTCACAAGGGATATGAACTGCTAGATGACTAGGTTTATATTTTGGTTTTCTTATCCCCATCACTTTAACTAATTTCAATTGAACTCTTTTACATGTATATCCATGTAAAATACAGGAGGAACCAACCAAGGCAGCGATCCCCGTAGCTACCAAAGTGCAAACAGAGTGTGCACCGTCATAGCTCCAGACGGTCTCTCACCTCCCTGTGTCATATGTCATTACCACCTCCAGTTTCGTAGAGTATCTGCATAAGGAATCCTGAGGAGGAAATAGCATGTGACAGATTTTGGTGATACAAGCTGGTTATTTTAATGATTCTGAGCGATGATGTTGAACAATGAATGTGCATATTAGCTCTGTATCACTTCAAAATTGTTTCCGTATCGTGTTCCAATTTTAATTTTAATTTGTAATTTTTCGGTTGAAGTTGAGAGGAATAAATTGTCTTGACATGCACATTGAGAATTAAATGTGATTGTACCAATTTTGGTTGCTGCGTATGTTATTCATATTTCTCCTTGTTTCTTCCTTTGGTGAGTTTTATTTTTAGGTGAGCAGAATTGCAGAAAGCTGTTTCTTCCTATGGCTACAAAACTAATTGAATCCTCCTCCATCCGTACCACCTTGCCACTCAAAATAATAATAATAAAAAAGGAGACGCAAGAAATAACATTTAGCATGATTTAAGTTCAGTAAGCATTTTTGTGCTACTGATGTTTTTTTAATATTAAATTGGACTGTTTTAAAAAATATTTAAAATATAGCTAGAAAGCTTTAAAAATCACGAAATTTAATTTCTTACAAGATTTTGATATGAAGAATTTATTGAGCAACTTAAATTTAAATTTTGACCAAAAAAATTGGCTAATGTGAAACTTTTGCACTTCGGCTGAAGTCCTCTGTATGATTTAATACGGTGTCTACCTCTGGATTAATATTGTGCCTATCCCTGCTTCAGACTCGTTCAATATTTTTTAGCTCAAACTAAGATCGTTGATCCTCTCTTCGCTATCTTTGCAAATCGCATTTTGAGTTTTATTTCAATATTATCATATTGGTTCTAGACTTCTAGTTCAGTTTACCTGAGGTTAATCAATTGATATTACTTTAATTCATTTATTGCTTGATTATTAGCTAATATTTTTATTTTGAACCTTGTTAGTCGATATTTTAGTATGTCGGTGTGAGAAATATGCTGAATTGAAAGAAGGTACAAAACACCTTGTCAAAAAATATTAGAGTATGCCGGCTCGATTTAACGTCATCAATTTTGATTTAATTTTGTAGTTGTTATTACATTATAGTTATATTTAATTTTCTAATTTTTAAGAGTAAATTAGTTCTATGTCACTATAAAACTTTAAAATCGTCAAAATGTCATTCAGAAAAAAATTATCAAAATGTCACTATTGACATCCGATTTCTATACAAAAAATGACTGATAGTGGCATTTTGACAAACAAAAAATTTCTGAGTGAAATTTTGACAATTTTTAAGTTTTATAGTGACAAAAAAACAAATGGCCCCTAAATAGTGCATACCCCTGATCATAATTCTAAATTCGCTACTGAAAACAGAGAATGTTGTATTATTGTCCTTCTACAATATATAACAAAATTGATATGTAACACGAAAAGAGCAAAGTAGCATCGCAGTTTTACTCATATGAAAAAATATCATTAAGTACTTGTAATAGGTTTATTTATACAAATTCCTAAAAAGTATATTAATTTTCGTAAGTATAATTTTGCTCGATGAATGTTTTAACCCAAATATATATATATATATATATATATATATATAACATGGCTAA
Source organism: Eleocharis quinqueflora (assembly GCA_964058865.1). Classification (NCBI taxonomy): domain Eukaryota; kingdom Viridiplantae; phylum Streptophyta; class Magnoliopsida; order Poales; family Cyperaceae; genus Eleocharis; species Eleocharis quinqueflora. The sequence continues at coordinate 302,506 of CAXKVX010000310.1, forward strand.
AATAATATGCATAGTACACCTCATTTCGTACTATGCGGTCATTTATATTTATTTGGTCATTAAATTGATATTTAAGTTGCTCAATAAATTCTTCATATCAAAATCTTGTAGGAAATAAAATTTGTAATTTTTAGAGCTTTCTTGTTATTTTTTAAATATTTTTTAAAAACAGCTCAGAAATGACACTTTTGTAGTATTAAATCTGGATTGTTTTTAAAAAATAGCAAGATTGCTCTAAAAATCACAAAATTTGATTTCCTACAATATTTTCATATGAAGAATTTATTGAGCAACTTAAATCTCAATTTATTGACATATATATATATATATATATATGCATGGTATGAAATGGGGTGTACTATGCATATTATTTTAGTCATGTATATATATATATATATATATATATATATATAGCGTAGATTGTAGTCTACTAGCCCGGCCGGTCTGTACTTAGTTTGTTAAAAAGAAAACATTTTTTTTATCACAAGCCCTAAGGCAGTGGTGTGTGTAAAAAGTAAAAACACTTTTAAACAGAAAGCAATTATCACCAAGCATTTTGGTACCAAGTCTAAAAAATATATCGTAAATTAATATTGGTCATACTAACACTAAAAATGTTTGGAACGTAAATTACCCATTTCACATAAAACATGCCCTTTCATATTTTCTAAAAGATTCATAAAACCGTGGTAATAAATTCTGTTGAATTAAATTTTAATATGTTCCATGTGTCAATTCGTGCTCCTAATCCATTCAAATTACATTTAAGATATCGCAATTAACAAAATGGATAGATAAATATGAAAATATCAGTAAAAACCTGTAGTAATAAGTCTATTAATTACACAAATTCCAAAAAAGATATAATTAATGTTTATAAGGGGGAATGGTTAAACAAAAAAGAGAAATAAATGGTTTG